>CM070500.1:79724070-79920113 GCA_036346375.1 Guadua angustifolia
AATCTTCTAGTGCATCCAAAGGAAGGAAGCAGTTGACCAAGAAAGTGATTGAGTATTGTTATGAGCCTGAAATGGAGGAGGTGATACAGTTTTTGTTCTTGTTGATTACTTCCTTTCTCTCATGTTGAATGGACTTGCTAATTATTGGAACCCTGTTATAGCAAACTGTAGCATGGCCTGTTGCAATTTATGAAACATGTAAAAGTATTCATTAGTGCATTGCAGAAGCCATGCAACCTTTAGCAAAGGCACATTCTTTATGTTACTTGAAATCAGGATATCAGGGGACATTGTCCAGAATTTGCAATACATAACTTAAATGATAAGATCCCTTAGACTTTGCAACATAACCATATTGTGTTTATATATCAAATTTGTCAATACATGATCATTACGCTTTGCATGTGATGATATCATTGCTGAAAATATAGATGAATCTTCTGTTATTTTCTACGATTTTTTGGTGAATTTTCTGGGATTTTATATGTTTTTTAAATTTTTTTTTGAAATTAAAATATTATTTTCGTCGGCTTGGCCGACAAAAATAACATTTAGCCGACGAAAATAAAAATTGGCCGACGAAAATAACATCTGGCCGACGAAAATAACAATTTTTGCCGACGAAAATTCTGCATTTTTTTTGCGATTAGGCCGACGAAAATAGCCAAAAAACCGATTTAAAATACATATGCCACGTCAAGACCGAGCGTGGTTCGGTGCATTGACTAGTAATTTCGCTCAACACGTAGTCGTCGAAAATAAAT
Source organism: Guadua angustifolia (assembly GCA_036346375.1). Classification (NCBI taxonomy): domain Eukaryota; kingdom Viridiplantae; phylum Streptophyta; class Magnoliopsida; order Poales; family Poaceae; genus Guadua; species Guadua angustifolia. The sequence goes on from CM070500.1 coordinate 79,724,835, forward strand.
TTATTTTCAATCGGTTCGACTTAAATTCAATTTATTTTCGTCGTTTTTTTTCGTAAAATAGCTATTTTGCAAATACAGATTTTCGTCGGCTTTTGGCCGACGAAAATAATGCGGATTCCTGTAGTGGCAACGCCGATGTGGGTGGAGGTGCTATCTAGTGTCGTATGGGGTAGCATTGCTTGCTGGCCCTGCACCTAGCGGAGAACCAGTCACCGGATTGGGTAGGAATTGGGGTTTAGAGAGGAGGATGCAGAGCTGCAGAGTGATAGACGAAACGAATTCGATCGATGGTGCATGATGATTAATGCATAGCAACGTCCAATGGAGCTTGTGTTCCCTTTATAATTTTACCCATCTTCAAATTCTACCACTTATACTACCATGAGCAGTATAAATAAACGTAAACTAATCTAAATCATTGGATCTAATAGAATGGATGGCTTATATTGATTTTTGTGTACCGTAAAAGAGCTATTAAAAAAGGGAAATCAAGGATGCATTGCTCGACAATTTGCCACTTAATATCTCACGTGGTTTTTAATATCACGTGCCAGTGAGATATGGAATGGTAAATTCTTAAAATACATTTTGTTAGAATGACAAATCAATTGATAATTCCTGAAAAACTATGATTTTCTTAGTGCCCTATGTAAAAATATGAGAAAATGTTGCAAAACTGCGTCTTGAAGAGATGTCAGCTGCATTTTGATTTATTTTTGTAGTAGGATGTCATCGTATAGAAAAGCTACTCCAGGTAAATATATAACTGAGTTTTTTTGCCTTTGGGAGGTTGAGTTCTTAAGCTAGCCCTACCTATTGAAACAATCGTTTATTGGACAGTACTATGCTAAAGTATCATGTAGGCTTTCTCGTAGTACTTGAGATCTAACATAACTAATGATGTTGCTAGAGTGGGTGACAGTGGTTTTCAATGATCCTGTTGGCCATAAATTACCAAGGAACACATGGTATTTGATTTCATGGCACATGGGAAAAATGGCATTACTGCAGTACTTGAGGCCCTTCCAGAAAGATTTTATGCTAAAATAGTAAGAAATTTCCATGCAGGAAATATTTTCTCTTGCTCCAATCCACATCGAAATCGAATCCTTAATACCAACATCTAAATTGGAATGTGCCTTACAACTTACAAACCTAAAGAACCCCAGCATCTACTATTTCATAATGACCCAATCCATACTTGAATCCAAGTGATAACCCGACTGGTTATTTTGAGGATGATACATACTGCTATATGGTAGCATAGCTATTGTTTTGGCCTGAATCTTCATGCCTCCATCTTTGGATTGTAGTGGAACTTGGAAGCTTTACCTTAGAAACAGAATGGGGCCATCTATTGGTTTGAGGACCACGAATTTAGTTTTGGTTGTTGACGGATGCAGCCATGTAGGGGAGCTGGAGCCTGGAGGAGCTTTGCTTTATCAGCTTCTGCTTCAATGGCTGGTGTAGCGATGTGGTCTACAACTCTACACTCTATAGTCTATAGTTATTTGGCTCCATTGTTGATTGTAAAATACAATGGCATGATTATGACTGACTTTTCTCAACAAATCATTTCCGTTGGGGGCGTCACAGGATCAAGAAGAATCATATCTTGTGATGTCAGTGACTGAGGATTGGGATGGACACCTCCATCACCATGTACTAGGAAGTAGGAACTAGGAGTAGATGCCACATTTATTGCTGGTGGACCACACAGTAACAAATATGTGATGTTTGGAAGTTTTTTTTTGCTTTTTTTTTTATAAAAAAAATTGGTCTGTATTTAAATGAAAATGTAAATTTGCCAAGTGGCATACGTTGTCTTTCGATTCTTTTACGGTTAAAAAAAGACCAGATTTATAATTTCTTTCGAATAAGGACCAAACAAGAAAAAAAAACAAATTAGGTCAAGAGCCAAAAAGCCCAAAAACTCTGGTTTCTGGCTTGCTAAACTACATTTCACCCGTGTAGTGTGTACTGACTGCATTTCGTCTGTGTAGTGCAATGCTGACGCATGATTTGTCATTTCACTGCTATTCTTGTCCTTGGTTTGCCTTTGTCTGGCTTGTGCAGTCTGCAGTGTAGCTGAATTCAGAAGTTGTTAGTCCATACCTGTCTATCTTTTACAAGATAGAGATCTGTGGAGTAAAATTATCATACTTGTTTACAGTACAAAAAAGTAATACAGGCAGTAGTGACCAGTGAGAAAGGCTTTGCTTCATGTTTAGACTAAAGATTTTCTTTAAGTTGGACTTTTTATGTATATGTCGATAGTGTGTCGTTGTCTTCATGGATCATTTATTACAAAAAATGATGTTACTATTGTCAATGACTTAATGGTTGCTACTTACTACTCCAGCTACAGTCATCTACTAGAGAACTTCGTCATTTTACACGCCGGACTACAACTGGTTAGCTAGCAGTAACTCAATTACCACCCCTTCCTGACTTCCTCATGTCCATCTTACCCTTGAAACTAGCCCTTGCAACCAGTTTAACTCAAATTAAATTGAGTACCGCAAATAACTCGCCTCCATCCACCACATCAAATCGGGCCTCCTGATCCAATGCCAGCGAAGAGATTATTGCATTGCATAGCATGGCCATGGTCCAGAAGCAGGAGGGCCATGAATCCATTGGTCATCCAGAAAAGGAGCTGCTGCCCTTGAAAATTAAGCCCCATTTCCCTCCCCTGGTCCATTGCCCAACGCTAATTTTGTCAGCTCTCCCGCCGTACGTTTCACTTCGCTAAGCACTTCTCCAATTTATAAGGACGCTATCTCAAAGATTTTGGGTGGAAGAGAAAATGAGGAGAGAGATATGCCTATTATTAATATAGTCTTATAATCGATTCCTCAGACTTATTATCTATTACATGTGGGCCAATATTTAATTTTATAGACAATGCTATAGCTAATCTATCGGAGAGATTGTCATACGCCTATAGATTTACATAGATATTTTTTATAGCTAGTATCATTGGAGATGTCCTAAGATAACGCTGCTGGGAATCTCCCTGTCTTGCCTCGCTCAATTACTTTAATCTGCTGGTGCTACCTGCTAGGCTGCTACTACTCGTCGTGACTCGTGAGTAGTGACGGAGTTGACCGGCTAGCTAACAGCAATCGAGAAAATCGGGCCAGTTGGTAGCAATGGTGCCATGGAGGGCTGGCAGCATCACCGCTTCCCGATGCCGAAGTCTCTATTAGGTCAGTGTTTTAGATGTGATCGGTGATTATTTGCATGTACTTTGCAGAGGACAAAAGTGGCATTGTCCGAAGCTGCTGCGTGATGAGATGGCGCAGCCACGTCGGCAACGTCCTGTGGAATTATGAGGCCGAGATGCCACCAAATGGTCGCAGTGTCGCACACGCACTGGGGCAGTGCAAATCTGCAAATCTGCAGAAGGGCCGGCTAGTAAAGGATTGGGCATCTTGCTCTCCTCTTGCCGGTGCTGATCCAGTGAGCTTGCCTGTAAGCTGGAGGGCACTGTTCATAATGGCACTGGCTGATAGGCTAATACTGCTTGTTTAGTTTACTGCAGTGCCGCATTGTTGTCCAACCGGTTATGCTAAAATAGTAAGAAATTTCCATGGGAAATATTTTCTCTTGCTCCAATCCACATCGAAATCGAATCCTTAATACCAACATCTAAATTGGAATGTGCCTTACAACTTACAAACCTAAAGAACCCCAGCATCTACTATTTCATAATGGCCCAATCCATACTTGAATCCAAGTGATAACCCGACTGGTTATTTTGAGGATGATACATACTGCTATATGGTAGCATAGCTATTGTTTTGGCCTGAATCTTCATGCCTCCATCTTTGGATTGTAGTGGAACTTGGAAGCTTTACCTTAGAAACAGAATGGGGCCATCTATTGGTTTGAGGACCATGAATTTAGTTTGGTTGTAGACGGATGCGCAGCCATGTAGGGGAGCTGGAGCCTGGAGGAGCTTTGCTTTATCAGCTTCTGCTTCAATGGCTGGTGTAGCGATGTGGTCTACAACTCTACACTCCATAGACTATAGTTATTTGGCTCCATTGTTGATTGTAAAATACAATGGCATGATTATGACTGACTTTTCTCAACAAATCATTTCCGTTGGGGGCGTCACAGGATCAAGAAGAATCATATCTGGTGATGTCAGTGACTGAGGATTGGGATGGACACCTCCATCACCATGTACTAGGAAGTAGGAACTAGGAGTAGATGCCACATTTATTGCTGGTGGACCACACAGTAGCAAATATGTGATGTTTGGAAGTTTTTTTTGGCTTTTTTTTTTAAAAAAAAATTGGTCTCAATTTAAATGAAAATGTAAATTTGCCAAGTGGCATGTGTCGTCTTCTAACCCTTTTACAGTCGAAAAAAGACTAGATTTGTAATTGCTTTCAAATAAGGACCAAACATGAAAAAAAAAAACAAATTAGGTCGATAGCCAAAAAGCCCAAAAACTCTGGTTTCTGGCTTGCTATACTACATTTCATCTGTGTAGTGTATACTGACTGCATTTCGTCTGTGTAGTGCAATGCTGACGCATGATTTGTCATTTCACTGTTATTCTTGTCCGTCGTTTGCCTTTGTCTGGCTTGTGCAGTGTAGCTGAATTCAGAAGTTGTTAGTCCATACCTGTCTATCTTTTACAAGATAGAGATCTGTTGAGTAAAATTATCATACTTGTTTACAGTACAAAAAAGTTATACAGGCAGTAGTGACCAGTGAGAAAAAGGCTTTGCTTCATGTTTAGACTAAAGATTTTCTTTAAGTTGGACTTTTTATGTATATGTCGATAGTGTGTCGCTGTCTTCATGGATCATTTATTACAAAAAAATGATGTTACTATTGTCAATGACTTAATGGTTGCTACTTACTACTCCAGCTACAGTCATCTACTAGAGAACTTCGTCATTTTACACGCCGGACTACAACTGGTTAGCTAGCAGTAACTCAATTACCACCCCTTCCTGACTTCCTCATGGCCATCTTACCCTTGAAACTAGCCCTTGCAACCAGTTTAACTCAAATTAAATTGAGTACCGCAAATAACTCGCCTCCATCCACCACATCAAATCGGGCCTCCTGATCCAATGCCAGCGAAGAGATTATTGCATTGCATAGCATGGCCATGGTCCAGAAGCAGGAGGGCCATGAATCCATTGGTCATCCAGAAAAGGAGCTGCTGCCCTTGAAAATTAAGCCCCATTTCCCTCCCCTGGTCCATTGCCCAACGCTAATTTTGTCAGCTCTCCCGCCGTACGTTTCACTTCGCTAAGATAACGCTGCTGGGAATCTCCCTGTCTTGCCTCGCTCAATTACTTTAATCTGCTGGTGCTACCTGCTAGGCTGCTACTACTCGTCGTGACTCGTGAGTAGTGACGGAGTTGACCAGCTAGCTAACAGCAATCGAGAAAATCGGGCCAGTTGGTAGCAATGGTGCCATGGAGGGCTGGCAGCATCACCGCTTCCCGATGCCGAAGTCTCTATTAGGTCAGTGTTTTAGATGTGATCGGTGTTCAGAACCCGGGGGGGGCGCCGCCTGAATGGTGAGATTATTTGCATGTACTTTGCAGAGGACAAAAGTGGCATTGTCCGAAGCTGCTGCGTGATGAGATGGCGCAGCCACGTCGGCAACGTCCTGTGGAATTATGAGACCGAGATGCCACCAAATGGTCGCAGTGTCGCACACGCACTGGGGCAGTGCAAATCTGCAGAAGGGCCGGCTGGTAAAGGATTGGGCATCTTGCTCTCCTCTTGCCGGTGCTGATCCAGTGAGCTTGCCTGTAAGCTGGAGGGCACTGTTCATAATGGCACTGGCTGATAGGCTAATACTGCTTGTTTAGTTTACTGCAGTGCCGCATTGTTGTCCAACCGGTGTCATACTTATGAACGCGAGTGTGTAAGCTGAAGCTCATTCACCGCTTATAACTTTACTGAGTTATTACTTATGACATGAACAGGTGAACTGGACCATGTCCATCGTATTACAGCAATTTCTTGCCATCAAGCTAGGTTCATCAGCACATGCATGGGACATGGGTCACATGGCTGCACGCACGGTCGACGGTTTCTAGTCAGAGAGCTGTTCTTTTTTTCTGAAGTGAAAAAGGTTGGAGTTGGTTTTGGGATGATACAAGTAAAGGCCGTAGCAGTTCAGGCCAGCTCAGTACCGCATGGGCCAGAGATCAGAGATGCTTCCATCTGCAGAGTTGGTTGAAAGAGCCAAGAAGAAAATGTCTAGACGACCATAGACGATGCGTGGTTGGTGAAAATACTGAAGACGACAGACACATGGGGCGCCCGATCCAGCAGCAGCCAACCAAGTTTGCCAGAGTGCTACACCAGGCAGTACAGCTTATTCATTTGCGTATATCCAAGGTAGGGCTACAGAAATGTACAGTTTTCCGTCTCTCACTCTCTCTTTCTGAGTCGAGGCTGGTAAATTGGCAGCAACGGTACCATGATAATGCCTACGATCTATTTATGTCAATGTCAAGAGGGGCTGAATAGGTGTTACATTAACAACAAGCTTTTTCAAAACTTTTCTTTCAAGAGCTCGTAAGTTCTTTCATTCCAACATCTATGAGAAGCTACAAAGATTAGAGCATAAGAAAACGCCGCGGAAACACACTTAAGAATGAATCAACCTTGACTAACTATCCTGATGGAAGGTGTAGCAAGGGGTCGATGGAAGTTTTGTCGATGTTAGAGGTATGGTTACCTCAAAAATCTTAATAATTTGTTACAAATAAGGATTTCTCAAATATTTTAATATGAGTTCAAATCTCATACGATTCAGACTCATCTGGTTATATAAAACCACCATATGTACATGTAAATTGAGAACAAAAATAGTAGATTTGTCTTCTATGATTTTTTTCCTCCTTTGTAACGTTTTCCATGTTAAAAATATATATATGGCGGCGTATTTGGTGCAAACCCTCTTTATGATGCAAACGTGAAAACTAACAATCAGGCCTTTGGATTTTCCTGGATGATTGAGATACATAAAGGTGGGATTCCACTCATCCACTTATGCATATTTGCACTAAACCCCCATCTAATCAATTCTCTGGCAGCTAATCCTCCTCACGCGTCAAAAATCGATCAACACAGTCCACCTCTCCCTCACTGGCCTTGTCCCTCTGCCTTGGCGCCACTGAGCCTGGCAGAGCCTCAGATTCAACGCCGCCCGCCAAAGCCGACTCCTCCAGCTCTCCCAGCGTCGCGGCCAGCCAAAGCGCCTCCTCTCCGCACTTGTGGCCATGAGAGCGCCACGCCGTGTTGCCCCCACGCCGCCAAGCCAAGCCCTCCAGCGCCGCCGTGCTTCCCGAGAATCGCCGCATGCGCCGTGCTTCCCGGAGAAATCCTAGAAAGGCATGCGCAGTGCTTCCCGAGAACACGCCTCGCGCGCGAGAACACGTCGATCGTCGCGGTGAGAAAATCTGGAAACGCCTCCACGCGCCGAGAACACGTCGATCACAAGACCACAGAAGCAACACGTCGATCAGCGGCTTGTACCACCTGCACGCGTGTTTTGTCCTACGGATGATGACACGATGTCTCCCTCATCGTGGCGGACCACGGTTTCTGAGGTTGTCGACCATTGCACCGGGCCTCGAGGTGCACAATCCTCGCGGCAACAACGTGCAATGATACTACTATATTGGTGCGAGATATGACACAAAATGCAGCTCTTGAGCTGCTAACGACCATATGCCATCCTTCGCCTCTTCCTCTCCTGCTCCGTCTCTCTTCTTGCTCAATCGGTGAAGTTGCTCTTCATCTTCTTGACAATTCTTGCACTGGCAAAGAAACAACAAAAAGACTAAGACAGGGAAGACACGGATAATGCAAAGTCCCTTCTTGACAAGAAAACTATTCTGAATATTTGCCTGCCAACACTAATCCTGAATATATGCATGTGTTGTGTACGCTGTAAATAAAAGCATGACAATAGGGAACACCTCACCTTGTTTCCTTTTTGAAGCTGAGCTGTTACATGTGTTATCTGCCTATCTGGGTACTTGCTAGTAGTTTTAGTCCGGCAGTTTGTCGCCTGCACTTTTTTTACTTGCATCTGCAGTACCTTGTGTCCAAAAAGCCTGTACTTCTCTGATAAACAAACGCTGTTGGATTGGAACACACTACTCTGTGAAGAATTTTCCACTCCAAACATAAAGCACCATCGATGTCTAACTGAAAACTCTCGTTGGCAGATCCTAGACGCGGATAACGGCAAGCGGCTGGAGAGCTCGACTGGCAGGGTTGCGACACGCGACATCGTCCAGTTTGTCCCCATGAGGCAAGTCCAAGGTCAGCCAGCACCGATCTGCACCCGTTACCATCAACCAACTCCAGCTGTTGTACGCCCTGAAACATCTCTGTAAATCTCATCAATGACATGTATCCCCTCCCGTTCAGGCTTTCAGATCTCGGTCGTCCAGTCCCTGCTGGAGGAGCTGCCGGGGCAGTTCCTGGCGTACATGCGCAGCCGGGACATCAAGCCGCGAGCAGCTCCGGAACACGCTTCCGCGCCCGCATATGAACCCTGCCACCACTCCCACATGAGCGGTCTAACCAGCTAGCAAATGTAGATTCTGCATCTCTCCTGCCTCTCCATACATCTAGCGAAAGTTTATACACCTTCGTTTTAGGGTTATCTGGGCTGCATCTGCATTCAATACAGAAATTTTATTATTTGCCTATACGAAAATGTTCCCATTCATATGTCATTATGTCTAATACATTATCAAGCCATTAAAATATAAAACCTTCAGTTGCCAGCTGATTTATAAGCATGCACTAGTGTTATTGTAACAAAGATTTGAGACGGGCACCGATCTCCACAAGTGAACACATGCTTGTTCAAAGGAAATTGCATACTTGGGAAGGAAATTGCATCTGTAATTTTTTATGCTCACTCAAAGTAGATGTAAGTGGTACCATACTCTATTTGTTTTCTCAAAAAGAGTCGCAATTCTGAGAGCAGTTCAGTATCTGGCTTGTGATAGATGTCAGAAAAGGCGCTGTGTATCATGTTTCGATTGTCAACAACTTTCTTTCTTAAATCAGATGCTTCTGCCATGCCAAGCATTCAAGAAATGGCCAGTGTATCTATCCGCAGAAGCAACTCACAGAAACTTGATGATTGTGCTGTTTCTTTGGGAATACCTGAAAACGGTCCCATGCGAAGAAATATGTAAAATGGAAGAGAAAGGCATATGACGCAAAATTTAGATCTGTGTTTTACTTTTACCTCTGAAGTTAGCAATGAGAAATGGAAAGAAAAATTATAAGACCAATCGACTGCTATGGCGTGGGAGAACTGGCGCCTTGGCGTGGGAGGTCTTGGCGGCGGCGTGGGAGGGCTTAGCGGTGTGGCGGCGGAGGAGCACTGGCTTGGCGGTATGGCGTCGAAAGCAACAGCGGCCCGGCGTCGAAGAAACCCGGCTGGCGTGTCGAGTATTTGGCGTAATGACTGAGGGAGGCGGCGGCGTGTGGGAAGCGGCGGCGTGGGAGGCGGCGGCGTGGGAGAGTGGCGGAGGGCGGCTTGGCGGTGGGCGTGGAAGGAGGCCCGCTGGTGCGTGAGGAGGCGGAGGGAAGGCGCGTGAGGCGGCGAGGGCTGTCTTGATCGAGGTTTTGTTTCGAGATCGTTTTAGTTTCTGATTAGCTTTGGTTTGTTTCAGATTAGATGGGGGGTTTAGTGCAAATATGCATAAGTGGATGAGTGGAATCCCACCTTTATGCATCTGAACCATCCAGGGAAAATCCAGTGGCCCAGATTGTTAGTTTTCATGTTTGCATCATAAAGAGGATTTGCACCAAATACGCCGCCTATATATATATAGGAAAATGGTTCTATACTCCTGGGAGTACGTACTCCCACCTCTAGTATACCACTTAAATGATGTTGTTATACCTCTTTATCTTTTTGAGTATACTCTAATACTAATTATAAGATATTTCAAGGTGAGTTCTACAAAAAAATCATCAAAATCCCCCCTTTTATAGCATAATTTGTGTACATATTCCTTTTAATATGAAAACAAGTATATAGCAAAAAATGAAGGGCTCTGATGATTTTTTTTTCAACCATGTCGCATTGGAGTATCTTAGAATTATTATTGAAGTATCTTGAAAGTGATAAAGGGTATAACATGTTTGTTTAAGTGGTATATTAAATGGGAGTATGTACTCCTAGAATCTGAAAAAACTTCCTATATATATATATATACACTAGGAAAGCGGAAATTTCGTAAGGGTTAAAAACCGTCACGAAAGGGCCAAAACCGTCATGAAAATAATTAAGTGACTTATAGCGAATCCGCATAATAACTCTCACGAATCGGCCTTGAGAAATTCAATTTTGTGTGGCGGTGAACCGTCACGAATATATTTCATGGCGGTGGCGACCTTCGGAAAACAATGGTCGGCCAGTTACACAAGAAATTCGTGTGAGGGGTTGACTCACGGAAAATAATTCTTCGGCAGTTACTGAGAAATTTCGTGGCGGGGGTTGACTCATAGGAAAATAATTAAGTGATGGTGCTTAACCGCCACGAAATTTTTCATGAGGGTTCATTTTCGAGAGGTCACCCATCCTATTACTACTCTCCTTCAAGCACGCTTAACTTCGAGCTCTTATGAGATCCATTACTCTAGTAGTGGTATGATAACATCGATATATAATGTATCCCTCCTCCTTTTAACCACATGAAGAATCCAAACAACGATTTTCAATTATTACCCACGAAAACTATAACCCACATGAAAATAGGTAATTTTAAGTGGCGGAATGACTACTTTCATGACGGTTTATGAATACCTTCACGAAAATAACTTCAATTCATGAGGAGTTTAGTACTACCTTCACAAAATGTATTTTTTACGAGGGTTTATGCACCACCTTCACGAATATTTTTGTTTCGTGGCAGTTTGTTTATAACTCTCACGAAAATATAGCACCCACACGAAATCTTGGTTTTCTGGTAGTGATATAGTCTTATAAGCACACATCATTGAAGAAATTCATATTCGATGCACAAAAAATACTTCTATAGAACAATTTAAAGTTTGTGAAATGACAAATATAAATTGTAATCATAAACACTTACTTGGTACTTGGCATCATCTTAAAAAATTTCTTCTAACATTTTGTGATACAAAGTCATCAATTATACTATTGATATCAATCTCGTCCAATAACTTCTTATCGATGCATAAAATCGCCAAATCATTTAATCTTTCTTGAGTCATTGTTGATCTCAAATAGTTCTTCAACAATTTTAATTTTGAAAAACTTCTTTCAGTCAATGCAACAGTCACAGGCACAGTAAATAAGATTCGATAAGTAATGGAGACATTAGGATTACAATCCACATCTCTGACATGCTCGAAAATCTCCATAGTAGACAATACGCCATCTGGCAAAGTGAATTTCATATTCTTTAATTTAGAAATAAGATCATGTACCTCAACATCAGATAAACCATCATGAGAGAAAGTGTCTGCAAATTTAGTGCAACACCCTTCAAGTTCACTATCATTTAATGACTTCAGAGTGCTTGAGCTCAATAAAAATCCAAATATATCTTTAAACACTATGAGTTCTTCGAATCTAATGTAGTTGCTCGTGTTTGCTCGCGACTAAGCCAAAAGCCCATGGTGTAGTTGCATACCTGGGGGCCCTATAACTTTAGGGGCCCGGGGCGGCCACCTACCCTGCCCCCCCCCCTCAAGGCCGGCCCTGTCTATCAAGGAGTCGATGAAAGGTACGTCGACTTGGCTAAACTATCCTGATGGAAGGTCTATGGAGGAGACGATGAAAGGTCTCTTAGACTGAACATGAACACGGGATGAATAAGACGAACTTTAACATTTCCAAAACTCAACAAACGTGGCTCTAAATTCACACCCAAAATCACCAGACATGTATCAAGACCTCAGGTTCTTAGAACATCAAGAGATTTAGCAAGATTAATTCAAAGTTGAAACTTTTATGCTATTCAAGCAAAGATTCATTAAACCAAGTCAAAATCAAGAACCATGAATTTGAGTAGCTCGTGGGAGGATTGAAGTCAACATGATCAAGATAGATTTCCCACACATCCTAGCAAGCTAGACCATAGCAAAACACCAAGGAAAAACCCTAGAACAAGAGCTCCCAAGATGCCACCATTTCCAAGCAAAGACCATCAAGTGGAGAGTAATATCAGTAAAGATGAAAACTTGTCACCATTTCCAAGCAAAGACTGTCAAGGGGAGAGAAATATTGGTAAAGATGCAAACTTGATATCCTAGGTGGATGGATCTGATCAAGAGATAGCTATTCCATCACTTACACTTTCTTGCACACCTAAATTCAAGGCAAAAAGCAAGATAGGAGATTAAGAATTGATCAAGTCATCACAAAGAGAGACAAGAACTCAAGCAAATAACCAGAGCAACCACACTTGCATGAATTTGATGGATATATTGATACTTTGAGATGAATGCTTACAGTCTTTTCTTGGCTACACACAAACCTAAGGATGACAAAAATGCTCACACAAAAAAAGCCCAACCCCTCTCTTCCTCAAGCTCTCTCAAGAGCACCTACCTCTCAACCCTATCTCTCTAAAGGCTTGGGCCTAAAGCCATCTTCTCCTCTCTACTTTTTTCTAGTGGTGGCTAGGCCTACCACTCCATCTCACAAATCTCTCTTGGTGGTGGGCTATAAAATCCACTCACCATTCAACACTTCCAACATGTTATCACTTATCATAATTTCGGATAGGCCCTGTACCCACTTACATAATTGGCTATATATCCCTCAAATGATCTCCAAATCGCACGGTCTTGAATGCATTGGAAAGCTATTGTTGAGCCCCACATCATGCACACCTTCTCATAGCTTGAATCTATCTTCACAGCATCTAGATTCTGCTCAAAGATATTGTCCATCTTCCAGAAGCCTTCAATTGACCTTGACCCAATCAAGACCTCCCATCCAATGCTCACCACTTGTTTTCACAACAAACACACATGCTACATATGGCCCCAATGATTTGCCACCAAATCTCTCATGCATTCAGATCCTATTAGACTGCCCTTACTTGCAACAGACTCAAATCATTTGGTACACCACATGCACCATAACGACACCTGCTTCCTTGATCATTCTAGATTTTAGTTCCTCCTTAAGCATAGTCCTAATCCACCTTGCCATTGCCCATCGTGTCCACCACTTTGAAAGGCTCAGTCATCTTCCGGCAGCACTGTGACCATTCGGACCTTAGGTCTCCTAGCTTAGTCCTGGTCCCTTGATTGTTATGGGCCTGTGGGGATACCCTTGATTTCCCAGGTGTCACCGAAATACGACAACCATCTAGTATTCCATTCGCACATAGAATAGCGCATTGCACTCTCTTGATTAAACATGTAATAGGATTTTATTCTTCACAAAAATATGGTTTAGCAACCAAGTTCTACATATAGGTGGGCCTTTGGATAAGTTTATACATTATAGAAGATGCGGCAAAAACTCCATAAGCATTGCCTAAGCATAGATGCGACCCTAAAACTTGTAGTCCTCTTTGTCAAGGAATTCTTCTTCCAATTCACCTACTGGTGATTTGATCAAGAGTGAGTACTTTCGGTACTCAACAAGCCACAAAAAATAGTGCAAGTATAGCATGCAATGACTTCAAAGGAATTAGACTCTAGGTTGATACTTAGCATACAATTATTTTTGTTGAACAATATTGAGCTTTTTATTTTTAAAGAAAACAATTTTTAAAAGCTTGTATTTAACATAGTGTTGTCATCGAAGATCAGTAATCTCCATTAATATCAATTACCAATTCTATTCATTAATTCTAAACAATTAATTATGCTTCGAAGTTGGAATCACCTAGGAACATAACTCCATTATACAAAGAGCATGGTGTATTGACACATTAATAACCCTGCAAGGTTGCCCAGTTTTACACACACGATATCCGCAACTTTTACGGAGTTGGAATAACAAGGTAGTACTTCTGTCATATTTCGCTTATGTCTCCCCAAATAGGGTAGTCCATTGTAATTGTCAGGTAGTGTCGGTGTTTCGTATACCGGCAAGTAAATTTGTAGTCAAGGGGTCACGCGCTCCCTCTCCTTGAATGGTTAGACTCAGAAAACCCAAGATGTATACTGGTTCGGGCCGAATGTCCCTACTTCCAGTTCGTGGTGGTTCTATATTACTTCGGGTGCAGAGGACTGCGCGGCGTTATAAGCGAGGGCTAAGGGCTGGCCTTGAGCGTCTCGTGTGAATGAAGGAACTCAGAAGCTAAGGGCTCGAAGCTGTAGGAGCCTCCGAGTCATGTGTGAAAAAGTTTGTCTCAGTCCCCCCCTTCCCTAGGGGTCCTGCTGCCCTTTATATAGACGGAGGGGGCAGGTTACATGGGAATTCGGAAGAAAAAGGATGGGGCATCCTACGCCTAGGAGTTTTCGTCTTCAGTCCTGGCGACTAACCGGCGCCGCTCGCCCCATGCTGGGTCGGTAGACATGCCGAGCGGCGTAGTTTTCTGTTCCGTCGGGAGTTGGCGCATCTACCCTCTGCTTGCTCACAGTCTTGGCGTCGTGGCCTTTGCTCTGGCGTGGCCTCGGGAGGGAGCGCGTCCTCCCACTATGCGTGACGGGATGACGAGACTGGTGCTTGATTTCGGCAACCTTCTCGCTACCTTGGGAAGGGGCCACCTGCCCTCGCACGGTCATTCTGAGCCGTCACGCCTGTGGGGCAGGTGGCCAACTTTAGGCTGACCGGCGACGGTTTGGCGCCCGTCCTAAGCGAGGATTGTCTCGGCAGTCGGAGCTTGTGGGGCCTTGGAGCCATGGCGAAGTCGGACCCTTGGTCGGTCGGTCGAGCTCGTGGGCGCCCGAGCACAGGCGGGTGTTCAACCGCCCCCTGATTGATTTGGTCGAGGACGAGTGTTCTTCGTGGTCCAGTGGAGCCTTTGGCCAGAGCTAGGCTTGGGGCAGCCCATTTGTCGTTCCGGGCCGCTGGGGGTACCCATAGTATAAGTACCCGTCAGGTAGCCACTCCACTGCTGAGCCGCAGTGGAACCACATCGTTTGGTCATCCGTCTCCAAGGACATCACCATGTATTCCTCCTCACCACCCGCAACTCCTCCATCCTCATTGTCTACCTCAGCAACCTCGTCAATGACAAGTACACCGACCTATACCACACCAACCTCACGCTCCACCTATACTTCTGCCAGCCACCACAGCAATCGTAGCCTAGTCTGTTGGCTTTTAACTAGGATCAACACACCCATACGATAGCAAAAAATCAAGCAAAATAACTTATGAACACAAATATCTTGACGGTGTAGCACAACTAGTGCCTCGTTGTATTTTTCTTACTCAAAACAGAGTACAAGAATCATGTTAAATAGGCTTATTGCCCTCTTGCTAGTACGCGTATTCGGATGAGCCAACAAGGAAAACAAAGTCAGGCGTTTCCGTCTTAGACTCGGTTTGGCTTCCTTACAAGATTAATTCTAACATTACCTCCTTAATCTTGTAACATCAACTATCTCTAATTTCTGATACAACTCTAACTTGTTGAGCCAGTCAGTCTTAACTATGACTTATCCAACTTTTACTCGACATAGGATGGCGAACACATCTCCTCACATCTTGGACCCAACTTACTTAACACAAGACGACAAACACATCTCATCATCATCCTGGACTCAACTTAGTTACTTGACTCAAGATAGCGAACACATCTCATCAACGTCATGAACTTGACTCACGATGAACTCAACTCAGTATCAGAGCAGCGTCCATTGATCTTTAGCATCTGCCTCAACTACATGTGCCTCTACTCTCTCCTTCCTTGGATTATGGTATTTGGAAGCGAAGTGCCTATAGTGCTGATGATTATAACACCGCACCTTTATCTTGTCAAACTTTTTG
Source organism: Guadua angustifolia (assembly GCA_036346375.1). Classification (NCBI taxonomy): domain Eukaryota; kingdom Viridiplantae; phylum Streptophyta; class Magnoliopsida; order Poales; family Poaceae; genus Guadua; species Guadua angustifolia. Next base: position 79,740,793 of record CM070500.1, read on the forward strand.
TTGCGTTTGCTGGCATTCACCTCTTTGGCTTTCCACTTAGCAAGGGTGAGCAATAAATGTTCCTCCTAGAGTCATCAGACTCTCCTAGGCTCTCATGCACCTTCGACAGCCTAATGAGGTCCTCTACCATCATAGTCTTAAGGTTGGCAAATTGTTCGATAGTCGAAACAATCACGAGAAACTTACGAGAGAGGTGTGAAGAAATTTCTTGATAGCATATGCCTCCTAGATCTTTTCACCTAGCACCCGAATCTTGTTGATGATGGTCGCTAACCGGTTATGAAATCATCAACCGATTCCGACTCCTTCATGCACAGCCACTCGAACTCCAACTTGAGGGTTTAGACCTTGGTGTCTTTTATGTGCTCAAATTTCATATACATGATCTTCAACACCTCCCATACCTTCTTGGTTGCCTTCTTCTCAGCCAACAGGAAAAGCGTATCCTCTTGTATCTCTTGGAACATCGCAACTAATGCAATTTGGTCCCAGATTCATTGCTCAGACCTTTCTTTGAGCGGTACAACTAGGGCTCACAAAATCAAAATTTTGATTTTCAAATATTTTTTAGTTTCAAAAATGCCAAAAATTGGTTGAAAATCGGTAAAAACCAAAGAAGTCTGAATTCAAAATTTTTGAATTCGGTGGTAAAGAAATGGCAAAAAAAAAAAATCAAGTGATTTTCACCTATTTTCAATTTTTGAGAGATTTTATTCAATTTTTAGCACATCGAAGGAAAATTTAAAAATCAAGAAAAATTCTAAAAAATTTCAAAAAAAACCCAATTAATCTATAAACATCTCATAGAAATATCAACAATTTTTAAATTATTTATTTCTTCTATGAAATCAAAAACAACAATGAATGAAAAGGAACAGAGACACTATCAATTTTTATAAACATTTATATGATTGATCATTTTCTGAAATTTTAATGGAATTATAAATATTGTCCATATATCATGTACTAAAATTTTTAGAAATATTAGACTTCATTTAGTACCCCTATAAAATCAAAAATAGAAGAGCATATACATTGATGTAGCACTTTTAGATCACCTAAAAATTTTTAAAAATCATTAGAATTGCCTTAGAACATTACACAAAAATTTTCAAAAATATTAGACTTCATTTAGTTCCCCAAGAAAATCAAAACAGAAGAGCATGTATTTTGATAGTATCACTATCAGAATTTTTTAAAAATATACAAGTCTGATAATAATCCAAAAGTTTAACAGCGTCATTATCATTGCCTCAGGACCTCATATAAAAATGTTCAAAATTTTTAAAATATTTTCATAAATTTTTCCAATTTTTTGAATTTAAATTTGAATTCTACCAATTTACCGAATGGTTTTAAAAGCCAAACCAGCTTGATACGCTTGATTTTTGCAATTTTTGTCAATTTTGTGAACCATAGGTAGAACTCTTTGATGCTAAGCTGAACTCCGCTAGGTCTTGGATCTTTCAGTGTTTTGACACATGCTATTTGCCAAGTTTAACTTGGATTTTCGTGCTCTTGACTTAGCTTCTTTGAGCCTCTGCAACAAATTCAGTGGATTTATCAACAAAAACATTGTTCAAGAACAAATGTTGCAATTTAACTTGTCTGCACCAAAATACATCAGACAAACGTGGCAATTCAGGCCTGAGTAGTAATGGTTTGCCACCTAAGCAGTGGAGCCATGATTTAAGATATTTGCAATCTAAAAAAATGGTACCATCTTTGCATAGTATAAGAACCTAAATAAAAAAAATGAAATCGAAAGTTGAGCCCATGGAATTTGATTAGCTAAATGCAATCCTCTTTAGGATTTCTGGATCCACACATTTCTACTTCAGTAGCTGATTAAAATGTTCTGGTAGCATCATGCATATTGTAAACATCAAACTGAAGAAAGCTACCAGTACAAACCTGTTCTTCTTAAAACCTTTGTGCTTCATTAGGAAATGCAGCATTCACAAGCTGAATGTCTTCATCAGTCAACAGAAAGCAGCACATCTCATCAGTGAGCACTTGTGGAATATCTGGCTCATCTAACAAGTCTGTAGATTTCACAAATCACAGTAGCCTCCTCCTCATCATCATCTACATCCAAAACCACCACCTCATCAATCTTCCCCTCCAATTCGGGCTTCTTGCTAGATGCACCACTGGAAATCATACCACGAGTGTCTCTCTTCCATTTGACCAAGTAATAAGGGTGACCATGCCTCATCTTAATCCGTTGAATTGAATGGAATTCGTACTGATCATAAAGAAGCAATGGTTTAGATGGAGATAAAGCCACCTCACGTAAATATATGGTTGATAGCATAGGAAGCATCCATTGCCCAATATGAGATGGCTCCCAGTTCTGCTTATAGGATAAGAAGTCAACCAAAGCCTCAACATTAGGCTTATTCCAACTAAGCAGAACACCGTTTTCTGCAAACAGGATGATGAGCACTCAGTCAGAAGATATCAATGAGAGCAAACATCAGATTTTTTGCAAGAAAATAATGAAGAGAATGTTGATATAGCAAGCAAAACCAGTAAGTTCAGAATCTGCATTCCAAATATTACAGGTGACAATGAGAAATATAAAAGCAGTGTTATTAAATTTCACCTTTATCCAAATTGTTGCCACTTAAATACAATTAATGATCTCCTCATTAGGAAAAATGGACTCAGCAGCTATTCTTTTGCAGATCTTGATTTGCCAATTTTCATGTCTTCTCTGCCCCTTCAGATTGCGTGCCTAACATTGATCACATCAAATATACTATTAATATAGAGAGAATTAAGCTCCATGAGCCACTCAAGGGGAGAACAGGCACGACATAATATTTGATGATTTGATTGAACAGAAGACATCGGAAGCATTATGACAGTGAACAAACTACAAAGTTTGTGATGGGTATAAGAATAAGATCACATATTGTGTGAATGTAACAGCAGAAGGTAATGCTAACAGATAGCTTTGACAGGCTTAAACAACAGCTTTTCATCTCAAATCAGGCATTGTAAATTATCTATTTTTAGTGTGCATATACTGTGGAATACGTAGTGGAATAAATATTAAGAAAGTTTAAAGAGTGTTTTTGAGAAAAGAGTACAAAGTCATGCTAACTATGGAGCAAGTGAGACTACCTTGTCACAGCTAGGACATTCATAGACAAACCCAGCTGGTTTTTCCATGCAATTTTCTAACGATTCCACTAAGCAATAATTGCACCCAACCTTGCTATGATTTTTCTTGCTGCCAGGGTGACTACAATGTGAGCAGTGAGGTGATCTCACAATTGGTAAGCTATTCGTGGAGGGTGCTGGGAGATCATCAATATGGGTCATCTCAGATCCTTCTAGGAATGGATTTTTTTCGATAAAGGAAGCTTTTATTAATCTTAGTAAATTACATCAAGGTGATACAATTATACTAAGAAGACTCCCGGTCTCTACACAGTTAGGGTGTACACAACCAAACACACACACACACAAGAAAAGACAAAGGAACCGTCTCGACAAACTATATCACGCAATATTGTCTTCAAGGCTATCCACCATCATAGCAACACTTGGACCGTGATAAAAGCTCTCCAATGACAACGCCTCCAAGAAGGACTTGATACGCACACGCACCGCCATTGCTATGATCCAACCAGTGAAGGCCAGACCAAAGGTTTTCACCTCAGAGAATAAATCCTCAGACTACAAAACAATGCCTTCAACAAGACCATTGCCAGGCACAACCAACAAAGGTCGGACCTAGGTTTCTCCTGAAGTCAAGTATTGGAGATCCCAATGATACAACCACCCTCATTCCGAGCTATTGCCGCCATACCACTTAATCTTAGCCAATCATAGCGGCCACCTTCTCAAGGTCGGACAAACAATTTTTAGATGTTCGACTCTCGATGATGATTCATGAGCTAGCCAATAGGCACACGATCATCAAGTCCATAGAGTGCATCTAAAAATGAGTTATGTCGCCTAAGCGAATCCATGAATCGATGTTAATATGACATAGGTCAAAAAAATGTATGAACAACGCTAGTAAGAGATGAAAACGCTGAAGCGAAGAGTAGTCACCTAGAGAGTAGTCCTCGTCTCGACAGCGGTAGCGACCTCACAGTGGCAGCGACGGCGCCGATCTGTTCCTCTCTCCACTCGGTGGTGGCGCAGCCCAAGAACGCAGCGATGGCGCAGACTTCCTCCGGCACATCCACGCGGCCGTGGCGTACCTACACGCAAGCATCGCATCCTTCGGTGTGGTCGCTCGGCGGCGCGACCTCTCGGCGTGGAAGCCAGCCAACCGGCGGTGGCGTGGCTCCGAGCCGCGCGGCGTGGCTGGCGTGAACCGGCGGCGGCGATCCGGCCGGGAGGCGGCGGCGGGTGTGGGGGCTAGGGTTGAAACCCTAGCCACCATCTGCTTTCGTAGATGGCGGCCTCGCGATCGTCGGCGTACTTGTGTCGGCGACGGCGGTCCTCGGCCGTGACGCGGCGAAACACCCCATCAACTCCTCGAATGGTTGGAAGACCACCCCACTGAGCAGCGCATTCCCTTCCCGCCGCCTCGCACACGTCCCGGAAGGCGGCAGGACCTGCAGCCAGCCAACCTCATGGGCGGGGGTCGCGCCCACTCCAGCGAGCCGGTTAAGGCGCGGCCCGTGTTCGTCTTTTGGATAGACCCTTTACCAATCTCATATAATCTGTGGAAGAATAAATATGATTAGCTTCAGAAATGCAATGTTGGGCAGCTCATTTTGCTAAAAACTAACAAGAAACTGTCATGAAAGTATGAAAAATACTTATCTAAAACATGATCTTCACCGAATAACTGCACAAATAGGAGAGCAGTCTCAACACCAAAACCAGGAACTCCATGCAAATCATGGTCACTGACAATAAGAAGTGCCGTGGGTACCATTTGCCTCCTCTTCAATCCAAGCCAGCCTCAATGTCTGCTACGTTGTAGCACTCAAAAGGTTCCTAACGAAAAATCGCTGATCATGGTACCACGGTACAGGGAAACCAATAAAAAAATCATTTCCTATGGTAACATGTACCGATTCTACATAGCTTATGCTTAAAAAAAACCGATTGAGTGCTGAACGAAACGATTCTAAGCCACTTCTGAAATAATCCGAAGCACTGCCTACACAGTAAATCGAAGCGGTCCTGTAGCCGATTATGCGGGATTCTATGGATGGAAGAAGCGAATTGCCCAAAGCCCTTTTGCCAAATTACGCAAATTGCCACTGGGTCCCCCCTGCCTCCTAGCCCCCACTTGTTCGGAGAACGCCGCACCCCTCCGCCGACAACACTCGTTCGGCCATCGCCTCGCCCCTTCACTGCCGTCTCGCAGTCGCGCCCCTCTGCCGCTGGCTCAAGGCCGTCCACCCCCCGCCACGCCACCCTCCTCCGGTCATCTGTTGAAGGAGCTTGAGCTGCCGACGCTGCCGCTCCAGATCCAGTAGCCACCCACCACCGGTAAGCTCCAGATTCAGATCCATGATGCATCTGTGAAAATTGATGATATGTGACTGGGTAGTGGCAGTATTAGAGATAAGAACAGAGCTCTTTTGGTCTCCATTTATGATTTTGCTAGATCTGTGAAAATTGATGATATGTGACTGTGTTGTGGTAGTATCGTTTGATTTTCTTCATGTGTTGAAATTTGGTGACAGGTTAATAGTTCTATTAAATCCAAGTAGAGTAATTTTTAAGCAATGCAGAATCTGTTTCTCGTGCATGAGAGGTAAAAATAGTGTGCTCTGTCCAATGGAACCGTGCAAGGGCTGTTACGTTTGAAGACCATAAATTTGCTATCTTGTAACATTTTTGGCATCCATTTGATTTGTTGCCTGAATTTAGTAAATTTCTTTCTTTCTTTTTTTTGTTCACTTATGCGGTGATTCGGCACATAGTCCTTACATTGTACTGGTGGACTGGTTGGTGGTAATAAAGCAAAAGAGTTGGGAATTTGGGATGATGGGTCGGTTCAACACTTCAACCATGTCAAGAATCGAATATACCCACTGCTGTAGCCTAGTTGCCTCATAAATAAATAGAATTAACACGATATAAGCCTTGTATCATGCATCGTGCATGCTAGGTGTACACGAGTGTTTGTTTAACGTCGTTTCCATCCACCTTCCATGCGTCACCTACTATTTTACGGGCCATACAAGTTTAAATTGTGTTTCGTGGGATCATTTAACTATGTGACACACTACTTTCTTGTTCATTTGATAAAAGATAAGAGAGAAATAAGAGACGTTAGAAATCACCAATTATTTTGGATGCATACATGAGGCAGTGGATGATCTATGCTGCCATTTTTTTGCAAGTGATAAATATTTCTTGTGAGTTCATGTTGTTCTGTTCTCAATTTTGACTAGAAGCAGAACCACCCTCCCTCCCTCTGGCATGCTTGTGTGCAAATGTTCTATCACTGTTTGTTTTTACGGAATGACTTGTATTTGGACGTCCGAAATTTTCGAACGCACTGCAACATTTTTTTCCTTCACGTGCAACATTTTGTTACAACACGTGCAATATTTTCCTTCGATAAACAGTAAAATTCACTACAGTAAATGGATGTTGCAAGCGTTCAAAAAAATATTTCACGCGTTGACAGAAAATGTTGCAAACGTAGAAAAAAAATATTGCAAGAGGCGTCCGATTGGATGAACAGAAATCGGACGTCCGAGCGCTAGTTTCTCCTTTGTTTTTATGGTTTAAATGGTCTAGTGAGTTAGCTCAGGTTTCATGCGGCGACTCCAGCACCGGGAACTATCAGTGTCCAGTATCCTCCTTGCGCAGCCATGATCTTGACCCTCACCCAAGCGTCTGCAGCTTCTTTCCGCTCCCTGCATTTCGATATGAATCGCCGAACATTAGATAAAGAATGCTGCATAAAAATACTAAAGTGATAAATTGCTTGGTTTCTGAAAGTGACAGCGAAGTTCATGGCCTTCCAGACAGCACAAATGAGCGCCGCTCCACATATATCCCTTTATTTACTTGCTTGCAAGCAAAGAGCTATCATTTGGTGGCAATGCTTTCAAACAGAAACCATGATTTGCCATCTTTTTTGGCTAATAGTAGCTCGACCCATCTCCTTGACTGTTGATTTCTGGTGCTTACTAGATTGAAGAAATGATGTTGAATGATGTCGACCCATCTCACAAATTTGGATGTTGAATGGTGTCTGGTAACAATATTGGCATTGCCGTTCTTATGTTGATATTGAAACTTGTTGAAAATGCAATCTCTATAGCTTGCCTGATCATTGAAATTTTATGCTTGTTATTAGTTTAAACTGAACTGCCACATCTTTGCTATTTAGTTCATTAGTTGTTCTTGTTTAACCATCATTGTGTCCTTAGATGGAAAAACCCACAAGGGCCAAAGCAACTTGGCATTCATTTGCAAATGGAGTGTTCATACAAATATGTGTAGAAGAAGTTCATGCCAACAACAGGCCGCAACAATGTTTGAATAATAGAGGTTACCAGAATCTTATACAAAAGTTCTATGAACGCACGAAGAGGACATATACCCGCTTGCAATTGAAAAACAGGTGAGATACCTTGAAACACCATTACGTGATATGGAAACAACTGAATAGAAGTGCCTCGGGTTTTGGGAAAAGATCCTGCCACTGGTTGCATTCTTGCTAGTGAACGAAATGCGAATGAACGTGCATTTCGAGTTCTCAAGATAAAATGGCGTGCCTAGTTACCCAATAGAGAAGCAAGCAAAAATTATTATAGTTATGATGGCTCTACATAATTTCATTGTGGACAACGCTTTAGATGATTCTCATTTTGATAATCTAGAAATAGATAAAGCCTATGTTGATGGAGATATGTCAAATGAAGATAGTGAGGAAGATGGTGATGAAACCACAGAGGGTGATGATGATATGGCAACATTGCGTAATGCTATAGCTGCAGCTTTGATTTGAAAGTAGTGTTGTATGATATGTTTGTTGGACCAAGCCATATCAGTGCTTGTGTGGATCTTTTCAGTGCTTATATGGATCTTTTGCTAATTATTGCGTGAATGTTAATACCGAAACATGTCCTCATTTGCATCATTACAAATACATTCAAAATTATCCAATCACTATTTTACATCATTAACAAAAAAATCATTCAAAATTGTCCAACACTAATAAAAATAGTGATATGTACACTAAATCAGCAACAAAACAAGCCCTCATTCCCTCCAGGGCATTCTAGTCATTTCTCACTCAGCACAGACAATCAGTCTCATAAACAATCAGGATTGCCGAACGGCCAGATTCTCCAGCCAGCATATTCTTCAAGCAGCCACTTCTCTAGATAGCTAGCTATAATCTAGAATCTACATAATCAGAATCTATCCCGAAGGGGGCCTATGACTACAATACACTGCTTACCTTACAGTTTGATCAGAGGACCTTTATGACAGTCTTAGCTCCAAAGAGGAAAGCACCACGGCTTCAACTTCACCATTTGTCCACAGTACAGGCATTCCAAGATATTAAATTCGCACCAAACAGGTGTACCTTCCATCCCACTCCCCTCTCTCCCCCTCCAAATCTCCAACCAATGAGACCACGGGGTAGGGAGGATAGCCGACGCCATGGACAGCACACGGCAGCGTGGGTCCTAGGATGTTGGGAAATACGTAGAACATCAAATCAGTTTGGAGGAGGATGAAATCGCAACTAGAACCACCTTGATTCTGAATTGAACACCCCAAAATGGAGCACATTTAGCGGAGCAAAATAAATTAGGAAGATGAACCACACAAAAATTCTATGCATCCAACAAAATTGAAACTCAAAGCCTAAGGCTGTGCCGAACTCCCTAGAGATGACCATATGTAATGAAAAAATCGAGATTACCGTAAGCAACTACCCATGTCCTTAAACTTCCCCAGGCTTAATATTCGTGTAGATAAAAAGGGAGAGAGGATGGGAGAGGAAGGGCCATGGCTTGACTCACCGGAGAGGGCGACTGAACGCAGCCGAAGACGGCACGAGGCGACCAGGAGCGTTGACGGCGAGAGGAAGGCACGGAGAGGGAGGCTGCACACGCGAGGGAGAGGCTGGCGAGGGGAGAGTGAGCGAGAGGTGGTAGTGGTAGTGGCAGTAGGCCGGTCCGCGGAAACCCCATCGATCGAACGGACGGGAGTGGCGACGGGCGACACAGACGCAGAGTGAGCACGTCGGCCCAAGATGACGTGGCCCGTGCACCCGGTTAGGAATCCTTCCGGTCTTAGGGCCTGTTTGTTTTTATTTTTAATTTTAGATTCTGCTCTAAAAACAGAATAAAAAATAAATAATCTGATTTTAAAATTCGATTATCACAATCCAGCCCACCCATATACACTAGAATCCACAATCCACTTCATATGTGCTTTTAGATTCTAATTTTTGGAGAATCAGCTTTTCTATAAGCATAATGCAGAATCAGCTTTTAGAGAATCCAAAGCTAAAACAAACAGGCCCTTAATATATTTGAGGTAGTTTTCGCTTAAAGGGAATAAAAAGGCATTTCAGTGGAACATAGTGTTGAAACATTGATGGACTTTAAGATCTAATTAATTAAATATGGTTAGACCCTATCTTTATGTAGGTAAATTTGAATATATTTCTTGTTGCTTTCTATTATAAATATGACATCCCTATCTACAAGAGAATCAATTTAACAAAAAGAGACAACTGTTTTGCCTCCCTACCTCATGTGTGCTTCCTGATCGTGCTTGTTCTTTTGGTGCATCGTGCTTGATCAAGGACAGGCGACAACATTTTACAACATGTTATCAGCATGAAGGTCTGTCGATGTCAATTGAGATCGTCTGTCTGCATTAATCTACACTGTATCGAATTTGACTGGTATCATGTGATTAAATCTACGACAAGCATACGTAAGTTTCAACTACGTAAGTTAATCGTATGTCAATAGCCTCTTATTTCTATAGATTAATTTTTCCCTAATTGCATACATTACATGTTCAATCTAATTGGAAATTATGGTTCTAGATGTTTGTTCATCTTAATATTAGCATTGCTCCCGAAACAAAAAAAAAGGATCTGGCTCAGCCAATGGATCAATCGGCGCACTGTCCGCACCTACCTGCACGCTTCATGACCATCAGCCATGCCTGCGCCTTCCCAAATGCCACCGGCCACATCTGCTGACTGTGGCACCTGTGCCTTGCTCTCCAACCACCTCGGCCCTGAAGCATCGAGCCCTCTAAGCACTACCACATGAGCCAACCACCGAATCCTCCACACGAGAGCCCATCGCACCGCTCAGCCGACGTGCCCACCAATGGGAACCCCGTCAAGCCTACACCCGATGCGCCGCCACCGGGAGCCCTGCCACTCTTGCGCCTGATGCATCGCTGTCTGGCAAGCACGCCGAGCCGCTCAACCTCCGTTGGCATCCACACCTCTGTTGCCCCACAGCTACGCTGAGCCACGCAGCCACCACCGGCATTCATGTCGCCGTGCACCCGTAGTGCCCTTGGGGCCCGCTACTGGCACATACACCGCCATCGGCCATGCTGTGCTCGCAGCACCCTCGTCAACTATTGCGCCACTTCGCTCGTTGCGCCGCCATGCTCGATCTCGTTGGCTGTTGCCGGCCATTAGCCACACGCCGCCGGCCACAGCTCCGTTGGCCGACCGCGCAATGGCGATGCCCGTGCTTGCGCCGTGGTAAGAGCAGAGAAGGCTCGACAGATAGGGTTTTAACCCTAGCCGCCCTCCCGCATGATCTAACCTTCATGGGCCTAGCCAAAGGGGCAAAGAGGCTAGGCTAGGCGGCATGTGGGCCGCAGCTAGCCCATATGCATGACCCATGGGCCATGGGGGTTGTTCTTCCAAAACAAATAAAAAAAAGAAAAGGAAATTTTGCATTTCCCCTTTGGAGTTCTATGTAATTCTAAAAATAATTAATAAATTTAGAAAAATATAATAAAATCTAGAAATTGATTTTTCTAGGTATATGGGCTTCAATAAATTTGTTGAACCTTAGACTTAGCACATAAATTGGTAATTCTAAAAATTTCTTAATGATTAGTAGAAAATTACGGAATATGCTAGATAAAATCTGAAAAATTTTAGATAATAATCTACTAAATAGATATAAACCAAACTGAAATATGTTGATTTTACCAATAGTAAAATTCAATCTTGCTTGCATAGAGGATATGCCAAACATCGCAAAGAGGAAATTTGCTAAGCTTGCTCTGAACAACAATAATTGTCTCTCTTGGGCAATAGATACTAAGATTAACCTAATAGTTTGATCTCTTAGAGCTGCTATTATTCAACCTAAAACTTGTACCCTTGCTCTTTCCGAAGCCATTAAGTGTGCAGCTTTACACTTCCTAAGGCACCATTTTCATGCGGACCTAAAGGTCGAATATTTGATGGAGGAGAACCCACTGGCACTATTGAATTCTCTGAAAGAATAATATAACCAGTAAAGATCCGTTCTGCTGTCAGAAGTGCAGTGCGGATGGACCTTCCTATGCTTTCATGATTTTAAGACCGTAGCAACATATAACTCTGCCATACACAAGCTTGTCGCCAAATTGACATTATGTAACTAGAAAGTTACTGATATTGAAATGATAGATAAAATATTATGCACCTACCACCCTAATATAAGGATACTAGTACTATCATGCCAAGAGCCAGAAGTACTCCGAGCTTGTATGCATTTTACTAGAAGTAGAGAAACATGGTGAATTCCTCATGAAGAATCATCATGCCCTCCCTAACAGGACACATGCAATGCCAGAAGCGTATGTAAATATTCAGCAAGCTAGCAATAGCCATAACCATGGAAAGGGCCAAATGCATAAAAGGAGAAAATGGAAGAATGACATAATATAAAAGGGAAGAGGTAAGCCCTACTGGAAAGTATTGGTAAAAAGGCCAGGGAGCTTCCAGAAACAAAGCTTAGCCGACAAGGTTGTAACTCTACACAACCTTGTTTTAGGTGTAAATGTACTGGCCATTGGTCGCGTAATAGCTGCACCCTGAAGCATGTGGCAATCCAGTGGAAAAGTCAAAGAGACCTAGGTGAACAATATTGAGGCACACTTTACTGTTCAACTTGTTATTGACAAAAATGCTGAGAAGTGTGATAATATCATTCTTAATCCTACTAAGCTCGAGGAGTCTTAGAAGGATACCCACGAGTCTTATAGAGACTTGAATTAGTCTCCTATATATTTCTTCACTTTGCTAGTCAATGTTGCATACCTTTATGAGTCTCCTTAAGAGTCTGCTCTATCAATTTAGTCTATATTTTTGCAATATATTCCTGCTACAACAATTGCCTGATTGTTAAATCATAATTCTAATATAGAACAACGTATAATCCAATGGTATAGGAGAAAATTTGTTTTGTAAATAGTTGCACCACAAATTCAATTACTAGGGAAACTAAATATTTTTAGATTTTGACTAAAAAAACTAAAAATATTATGGCTATAGCTAAAAGCAATGCCCTCAATGTTAGCACTGGAAGAGTCATTATAGTTTTCTCTATAGGTAATTGTATAATAATAGAGAATGCCCTATTATACCCTAAGTCTAGATGTACTTCACTAAGTTTTTAATGGCATTCATTTTAATGATTTTCATATGGAGACAGAAAATAAGGATGACACAGAATACCTACTCATAACTAAGTTTGATGGGTGTAATATACATGCAGTTGAAAAACTTCCTTCTCCTCCAGTTTATACTATAAATATATAAAACTTAAAGTTTATGTTGCGATGAAAACAATGCATAAAAACCCAGATATATTTAACATTTGGCATGATTGACTCGATCATCCTGAGTTGAACAAGAGGAGGAAAATCATCAATAATTCTGCTAGCCATTGCATAAAAAACTACAGACTTTCCTAGACCAGAGGACTTCTTACGCCCTACTTGTATTAAAGGGAAGCTCTTAATTAAACCCTCTTATCTAAAATTTAGGGAAGAATAACTGAATTCCTGGAGAGAATTCAAGGTGATATTTGTGGACTTATTCAGCTCTTGTCGGGTCTCTTCAGATATTTTATGGTACTAATAGATGCTTCTACTTGGTGATCCCATGTATGTATCTTATTTAGTAGGAATCATGCTTTTGCTAAATTAATTACCCAAAATTATTAAATTGAGAGCCTCCTTTCTAGAAGAAAGAATCAAGTCTATTCAAATGAATAATGCTAGTGAGTTTACCTTAAAAACATTTAATGATTATTGTATAGCTCTGGATATTAATGTAGAACATTGACTACCTCATGTTCATACTCAAAATGACCTTGCAGAGCCATCAATTAAAATAATAAAATTTACTACTAGGCCACTCTTGTAGAATTGTAGGTTACCTACTAACTGTTGGGGTCACGTATTGTTGCACACTACTGTATTAATTCAACTCAGACCAACTGCCACTACTACAGAATGGTACACCACTATCGCTTCATCTGGGTCGGATCTTAAATTTTTTAGGAAAAAACGATTGTGATAGATGACTTAGGAGGCGTGGTGAAAATAATCACTATCGGTTCTAAGATTAGAAGCGACTGTGATATAGCACTAGGCACATCACAATCGGTTCTTATATGAGAAGCGATAGTGATGATCACACACATCACTATCGTTTCTTACAAAAGAACCGATTGTGATGTGAACGTGCACATCACAATCGGTTCTTTTGTAAGAAGCGATAGTGATGTTTATACACATCACTATCGCTTTTTACATAAGAATCGATTGTGATATGAACGTTCACATCACAATCGATTCTTAATAAGGAAGCGATAGTGATGTTCATGAAGATCACTATCACTTCTCCTGTAAGAACCGATTGTGATGTGCATGATCATATCACTATTGTTTCTTATTTAAAAATCGATAGTAATGAGAATGAACATCACTATCGTTTCGTAAGTAAGAACCGATTCTGATGTGTAACACCCCGACTCCCCCCGGAGTCCAGAATGCTACCAACTCCCAATTTCACCGAAAAATTTCGGCAGCACCCCCTCTAAAACTATGGACATCCACTCAGCAGACATAAGAGCAATTCAATAATAATATCAATCACAAGGACAATTTAGCAGCTAACAACTCCTCAAACGGAAATCACCATAATACAATTATAATCAAGACTTGACACTACGCATTATTTAATTCAAACAACGGTGATTGCAGCCATATTCGTGCTACTACTCCACTACTCCCTTCCCAGCGAGACAACTTCAATGCACCTGAAACAAGTAACAAACAAGTGTGAGTCCAAGACTCAGCAAAGTGCATCAACCAAAACACAACCGAATCAAACGAAATACCAATACTTTGAAACGTAACATAATCAAATACTTGACTGAACTCGGTAAATAAATGAACTGAAAACTGATTCTAAATACCACAACCATCTCAAGAATTATTTAAACTTTACTCATACCTTAATAGCCACTTTTTGGATAAGTCCACGACTCAAATCTCAACCTATAAATGCCATTAGCTCCACGAGTAACCATTAACAATTTCAACTCGCTGCCTTCATGCTCAAGTGCACAAAACATACAAAAGAAGAATCTCATATCCATACATCACAATTAACTCATTAAACATGATTCATCATTATCAATGCAATGCAGATGCAAATATGCCATACAAAAGAAGAATCTCGTATCCATACATCACAAGCAACTCATTAAACATGATTCATCATTGTCAATGCAATGCAGATGTAAATATGCCATACAAAAGAAGAATCTCATATCCATACATCACAAGCAACTCATTAAACATGATTTATCATTGTCAATGCAATGCAGATGCAAATATGCTATACAAAAGAAGAATTCCATATCCATACATCACAATCGACTCATTAAACATGATTCATCATTGTCAATGCAATGCAGATGCAAATATGCTATACAAAAGAAGAATCTCATATCCATACATCACAATCAACTCATTAAACATGATTCATCATTGTCAATGCAATGCAAATGCAAATATGCTTGCATGTTCATATGCTCATCTCATTCCACCATTCTCATGCATATTTCACCCTTCTCATGCATATGATGCATCATGCATGTCTCATCTCCTCTTTTAGCACATACAGGTATTGCCGAGCACCACCCGTCGATGTATGCCCTCAAACCCGACCATCCCGTGGAAGGGGCCTGCCGAAACAGGACTTGCCCACTACCCAGTAGCGGGTCCTACACTTAACACCGCTCCCATCCACGCCAGTGGATGGGACTACAGGGTAGGATCTCTGAGCACTCCGGATTAGTCATATACTCCATATGACTTTCTCACCGACCTGACTCAATGCACTTGTCATGAATGCACATATGCAAATGTCGTTCTCAACATTCAAATCACCTTCTCAACACTCATATCCATATTCTCAACAAATCTTATCAGCATGGTCACATCTGTCATTAACACTCGCACCAAAGACATAATCAATTTTCATGATCGCAAATCAACTATTCCTATTAATCCAACCTCACAACTACATTATTCACATTCACCTATCATAGTAGTGAGCAATCTCATGAACGTGTGATATAGCAATATGTCAATTTGGCAATTATACGGGGTCCAACAACAACCCACAAAGCGCATTCAATCCAAAGATGCACCTTTCATAAATGCATATATGCAAAAGCCATTCTCACATTCATATCCACAAGGTCACATATATCATCAACACTCACATAAACGCCACAATCGTATATCATGACTACAAATCGAGCCATTTTCATAACTCAAATCTTATATCTTTTATGTCCCCATTAGCCTAATCATACTAGGGAGCATCATCATGGAATAAATAAAAAGTAACCCATGGTCTATTGACAAGGCATATGGTTCATCAATCGACACACATATCAAACAAACACTGATGCACTTGCATCAGATTACTTACCCTTTTCATCAAAAGACGATTACCTTACTAGACGTGCTTATAAACACGAATGCAACCATAGCGTAAGTATATACATAACACAAGCATTCAACTAAATACCCTATAAGAGATATACGGGTTGCACTTGCCTTAATCGACGCGTGAGGCAACTCAGGGTCGAGACCACCCCCGAAGACACTCTCCCTGAAAAACAACGTTGCGCACAAGAAACAATCAAAAGCCGACTCAGAACAACATTGCAAACTCAAATTCCCGATTCTAAATAGTTCACATCGACAATAAACGCAACCATGCTACACCTTAGCGCAACACAGTCCCAAAAACCCGACGGAAGGAAATTCGGACATCACGCGCTCTAAAGAGTCTAACTCCTAATTGGTTTAACCGAAAAATAGGATCTTTACCTCTACTTAGCCATAAGAGGCTAACCTACAGCTACAACACAGCCACTCATTCAAGAAATGCCACGAAAGCCACCAAAACACACACTAAAGTTCAGCCACAAAAACTGAGCTCGCTGAAATTCCCAGCTTCGGGACAGAAACTTCCAAATAGCGTAACTTTTGATTGGCTCAACGGATTTTCGAGTTCTTAAGCTCAAAACGACCATGAGGAGACAAACTACACATATATCATAGCCATTCACTCAGCCAATGCACCCGTATTTCCCAGATCGAAGATGAACACAGACTGTACCAATTGCGATAAGAATTGTACAGCACTCGGTAAAATAACCATAACTTTCAAACGGCTGAACGAAATTTAGTGATTTCAGTCTCTACTGAAAGATAATTCAATTATCTACAACTTTCGTAATAGACAAACCTCCAGAAAATGCTTGCAGAATTTTCAAGTTCACGCTACAACAGAGCACTCGAATCTGCTCGAAAAAAACAAACTGCACAGCTCTAGGGTTCCACCTCTAATCCATTCCACACCCAACCAATCAACCAATAAAACTTCATGGCAAGAACCCTAACCCCGCCATCCAACCACACCCAAACCCTAGCTAGGCATTTCAGCGAACACCTGGCATGCATACTAGAAACCAAGCACTTCAATGGGATCTAGGGTTGAGCCTCACCATAGGAAGGGCAAGAGAGGCACTCCGGCCGGAGGGGAGGGAAGATCGCCGGAGGGGAGGCAGGGTGGCGTCGGAACTGGCTGGAGGTGAGGCACCCCACTGCTTCATTGCCGTGCACCTTCATTCTTCTTTTGTTCTTCTGCCGAGCAGGGGAGGAGGCCTGAGGAAGAGGCGGCAGAGGGAGCTCGGCCAGGAGGCGCTGACCAGGATCACGTGCACTAGAGAAAGAGGGGGAAAAGATGGGGGAGTCGGCAGGGAAGACTAGAGGGAGTCAGCGCTGGAGATTCTGGGGGAAAAGAAAAAAATGGTTGGCTCCATTTTTGAAGGATGTGGGCTATTAGGGTTAGGGGAAAAATAATACTAAAACTACACAACACTTCTAAAGAACACAACCAACGACTAACCAATAACTCCTTGATGAAACCAACATTTCTTCGAGAAAAACTGGCCGTAGAGAAATATACGGCTCAGAGAAAACACCCTTCCAATAAACACTCGACAAAACCCAAAACTTACTGTTAAGTTCTTAAAACTACGAGACGACAAATCTTTTGCCCTTCCACGACAAATCTTTTGCCCTTCCGCCAAAAATCCTTGGATTTAAGAAGACAAAACCAAATTCTGGCCAAAAACCTTGGAAAAACCATTTGCGGTATTACATGATGTGTCTCGCTAGGTTATTTATTACCACTCGTTCTGTACTCGATCTCCTCTATTTTTTCAGAGGAGATTTTGTCCACCGCTACCTGAGAAAACAACCCATATTCTGTGGTTGGAAGCAATATTTGGGTGAGAAAAATTTGAAGCCAAGCTGAAAATTTTGAAGCCAACCTTGAAACCCGTTCGCTATTTTGCAACGGTAATATTAATTGAAATGTTGTCTCAATATTTGAAATAGCTAGCTAGCCATCACTCCAGTTTTTTCTTAATTTTATTGTGTGAAGTCTAATTGCAGATGGACCATGAGGAATGGATGAATTTCAGAGGGGTGTTCAGGAGTTCAAAAAAATTGCAGAAAAAAACATGGTGAAGAGGGGTGTAAACTTCATATATTGTCCTTACATTGATTGCACCAATCTTAGAAGATTTAACAACTCAGCTCAAATTGAGGACCACCTGATTCGACGTCGCTTCGTGAGAAATTACATGTGTTGGATCCATCACAGGGAGGCTGGTAGTACCCTTCCAGTATGCAATGAAGACATGATGGAACCCGATGATGAGTTGCAGCGTGATATGTTTGAGGAGGCCAATTTGGAGAAAATGTTGTGGGATGTGGAGGGAAATTACACGAAAAGAGATTTTGAAAAGTTTAAAAACTTAATGGAAGACGATGCCAAACCGTTGTTCTCGGGTTGCAAATTAGAATACACCAAGCTGGATTCGGTCCTTGCATTGTTCAAACTGAAGGCAAAATACTGTTGGACAGATAGATGTTTCAATGCACTTCTAGTTCTTCTATCAGATCTACTTTCAGAGGGAAATGAGTTGCCAACAAGCATTTATGAAGCAAAGAAGCTACTATGTCCTATGGGAATGGAAATAGAAAGGATACATGCATGTCCAAATGATTGTATCTTGTACCGTAACATACATCAGGAGCTACACGTTTGTCTAGTTTATGGTGTGCCCCGGTACAAATAAAAGGAGAAGCGTACTGACAAGAAGCGTAAGACCCGGGCCAGCGACGGTGAAGTGGTCACTAAAGGTGCACCGACCAAGGTATTGTGGTACTTGCTCATCATTCCCCGTTTGGAGCGGTTGTTTGTAAATCCTAGAGAGGCAAAATTGTTGCGTTGGCATTATGAGTCTCAAAAGGAAGATGGCAAGCTAAGACATTCTGCTGATTCGGCTCAATGGAGAAACATCGATTGGAAACATAAGGAGTTCGGTGCCGAAATGAGGAACATAAAATTTGGCTTGAGTACGAATGGAATGAATCCATTTGGTAACATGAGCAGTCGTCACAGCACCTGGGTAGTTCTATTGTGTATCTACAATCTCCCTCCTTGGTTGTGAATGAAGCGGAAGTATATCATGATGTCGTTGTTAATCTCAGGACCCAAACAGCCAGAAAATGATATTGATGTGTACCTTGCTCCACTGATCAAGGATTTGGTAAAACTGTGGAACGAGGGGGTCGTGGTGTGGAATGCGTACAAAAGAGAGCACTTCACCCTATGGGCTATGGTATTTTGTACCACAAATGATTTTTCGGCCCTTAGTAATTTGGTGGGCTACAGTACGAAAGGAGGCAAAATGTGTCCTATTTGTGAAGAGGACATTGACAGCTGTTGGCTACCAATTTCGAAGAAAACTGTGTATATGGGTCACCGTAGGTTTCTACCTCACAGTCCTCGATACCGTAAGATGGGTGACAAATTTGATGGGAAGAGGAAAGTTCATTCGGCCCCACAGCCTATGACTGGAAGGCAAGTATATTCACGTGTGGAGCATATTGACGTCCAATATGAGAAGAGCCGTAAATCTGTTCGTCCCAGAGGCATGTGGAAGAAGAGGTCGATATTTTGGAAACTACCATACTGGAAAGAGTTAGATGTACGACACTGTATTGATGTGATGCACATTGAGAAGAATGTCCGCGACAATTTGGTTGGCATCCTGCTGAACATACCTAGGAAGACCAAGGATGGTGTGAATGCTCGCCACAACATGGTTTACATGGGAATCAGGCCCAAGCTTGCCGTGATAGAGGAGGATGGGAACTTCCATGCCGACTACATCAACTTCGCTTTGAATGCTAACTTCAAGAAGAAATTCATTCTATTCCCGTACCACAAGGAGTAAGTAGTACTTCACCATTCAATTATTTGTACGCACTTACACCGTATGCGAACTCATTTTCTTGCACTGCATGCCATTTAATAAGCAACCATTGGGTTCTACTCGTCCTTGTTCTGAGTGAAAACACTGTCTACATTTTAAACTCGGTCGAGAACAAACTGATGGCCTTCATGATCAAGCCTCCTTTAGAGCAGTAAGTACATCACTGTAACCTAACATGTTCTGAATTTAACTACATTCATTTTTTTGACTCAATGGCATCTCTCCAATATATGTAGGGGTTTCTCGGCCTACGTCAATGGAGGAGGGAAACACGATGCTAAAAAGGGCAAGACGCTGGAGTATAAGCCCTTCAGTGTACAAGTGCCTACCATATATACGATTAATTTTTTCTAACATGTAATCTTTGTGTGTTAAATTTTTTCTCTCTTCATAGTGTCATCAACAGGGCAGCGGTGACCTGTGCGGCTTCTACGTCATGCACCACATGGCGTTTCTGATCGACAGCTCACATCTTTTCCCTCAGATATATGTACGTGCATAATACTCCCTCCGTCCCAGTATATAGTGCGTATAAGTTTTTTTGGTACTGTCCCAAAATACAAGGCGCTTCTTCAATATGCACTATTGCCTCCCATCTTTACCCTCACCATTTGCATGCATGCGCACGCGTGACGCTTGGGAAGGTGCAGCGATAAATACTTTGAGCCATGCATCATGTGTTTCTATCGGCCAGCAATAAATACTTTGAGCCATGCATCATGTGTTTCTATCGGCCACAAACCGAGAGCAAGGATGAGGAGTAAGGAGCCATGCAGCGAGATGTTACTCAATGACAACAATGGAGGAAGACGAATCAGTGCTCTCTGACCACTCGGCTTCACTCCCACCCCTCCCGCCGTCGCAGCCGCTGGCGCCGCCGCTTCCAGAGATGGTCGACCTTGACTTCACGAAGGCGCCTTGGATCGACGACAGCAACACACTCAAGGACGACTTGCAAGGCGAGGTGGCCGAAGGCGTCCATGGCACGACGGTCGGTGACGTGCAAGGCACGGTGGCTAGACATCTTGCGCTCGCCGTTGGCGAAGAAGATGAAGACATCGACGGTGAAAGCATGAAGCGGCCGTGCATTCGCTGCGGCCATGAGGAGTCGTGTTCTTGTTGCATGCACACGAAGCCATGCTCTCACTGTTGTCGCGTCCGCCGCGAGTATCTTGCCACGGCGTGGATATCTGACTTCGATGAGTTTGATTGCGGCGTAGTCTTTCCGATGAAGAATCACTTTGCAAAGATGGGAGTACAAGGGGCTGGCGCAGCGTCGGCGGCATGGGCGTCATTCGGACTCCGTCGGCGGTGATGACAACCAGCGACTCTCTCACCGGCCGCACATCGTCTCGGACTCCCTCACCGAGAACGACGATGAATCAACGAGGAGTAGTTAAGCGGCATGTTTGTTTTGGCTACATGTGAGCTTTGTTTGTTTTGGTTGCATGGCTTGTTAACATTGCATGCATTTGCATGGTCTTTCGGTGTGTGCGTATTCTTGTGTCTAGGAGTAACCGATTTCCAACAATACTCATTTGAAAAATCTACATATGGTTTGAACAACTGCAGGTTTTCTTGCTACTCATTTGAAAATCTAGCTACGCCAAGAAAAAGCAGTACAAGTGCATTTAGATATTCAAAGCTCCATGTATGGTTCGATTACAGTTGCAATAACAATTCTAATTGATGTACTCA
The DNA here is from genome assembly GCA_036346375.1 of Guadua angustifolia. Taxonomy (NCBI): domain Eukaryota; kingdom Viridiplantae; phylum Streptophyta; class Magnoliopsida; order Poales; family Poaceae; genus Guadua; species Guadua angustifolia. Next base: position 79,762,377 of record CM070500.1, read on the forward strand.
ATTGCTTCGTTCACAATTTCTGGGTCACATTGCAACCTAACAGGAAGAACACCATTCCTCTCAAGTGATTGCTTCTTCAAGTGTGGGATTGCATAGTGTTGCTCTCCTTTTTGACGTAAAATTTCTCTCATGCATGATTGGTGATTGAGGAAAATACGGTTACTCCTATCAATTGGATAATCGTCATAAGCTTGGATTACCTTTGCGACAATGTCTTCAACATTGCTTGGAGTCAATTTTTGAAACATGGATTGAATGGATGCAAAAAAACCAAGATCTAAGACATTGAGATCGGGAGAGTTGGGTGGCTGGCACACCAACCGTATGTCAAAACCATCTTTCGTTGCCGCACGACAAAACTCGACATCATCGATTGCAATGTGTGTCTTAGCATTGTCCTGTTGGATGAATATAGGGGTACCAACTTCCTTCGCTGGCCATTTCTGCTTGATCGCGGGCAATACATTGCTTACAAGATACTCACGGCTTGTTTCCTTGGTTAACGATGTCATTGCCTTGGTCACCAATGAACCGGCAGGCCTGTTCACACTAGTTCTCTTTGCCGGCTCGACGAAAGTGAAAGGAAATATGCCTATCTTTCCAGAAAATGTAACATTTCCATCCCCATCAAATCTAGGTCTCACAATTGCTGCTAGCAACATCACCTTCTCTATGAAATTCTTACTCTTTGTGGTTCTTTCCGGCTTGTCCTCATCAAGCGCCAAGTAGTAGTTTTGGCATTTCCTCGTCCGATAGAACCACTTCTCGTCTATGTACACGATGTTGTATATACCCTCAAAAGTTGGTTCTTGTGGCATGCTTATGCTGTCTAGCATTGAGAGGCAAAACCGAACCCGTGCTCTCTTGTTATCTTCAGTCAACGTAAATTTAATGTCATTTGTGTGCCGCCTAAACTTTCCTTCTTTCAACCGCCTAAATAGCGTGTTCTTTGAAATATTCAGAGCGCCTGCTAGATCACGGATTGTCATTCGGCTACTCAAAGGCACACATCTTTTATGGCTTCCGGATTGAAGGCTACTTGCTTGCGGCCACAATTATTTGCCTTCTTACTATAGACTGCGTTTACCCCACCACCCCGCTTTCCGTTTAGCCATATCCGCTGCACAACTCTTGTACAAACACCCATTTCAATAGAAACAGCCCTCATCACTCCTTTTTTCAATATGCCAAAAGAAGTCCTCTCTAGAAGCATGCTATATATGGCTTTGCGTTGATCATCAGTATATTGATTCCTCCTGATAATACCAACTTGATCTACAAATGTGTGGAAAAAGAAATTAATCAAAGGTATACAAACAAGCACAATTTAATCTAACATTGCTTACTCGTCTCATAGGTGCCATCCTTTTCGCCATGGGCCTAGGCGCCATCCTCTTCACCATGGGCCACGGTGTCATCTTCTTCAAGCAAGACAACAAGTAAGCATGAGGGGAACAAAACAACAGAACAAAGGATTCATGTGATACCTTCATCGTTATCAACAAAGACAAGATCAAAATTGAGGTCATTGACAGGGCCATCATATTCCTCAACCTCTTCCCAATTGATTGGTAGATTTAGGTCAAAATTCTCCAATGATTTCGAGCATGCAAATGGATGAGAGAAGTAGGGGAGAGTGGTAGCACACATGTTGTGTTCATGGCTATTTATAGGATTGAAACGAATTTGAATTTTCAATTTTTGGACGCCATCTTCAAGCTCAATTTTTGGGCACACATGCAAACGTGCTCGTGTATGATGGGAAGAAAAAAACAAAATTCTTCTTGTATGCTTCCATGCATGGCTCTATACGTGCGCATGATTGCCACGTTCAACATCTGAGAAGGAAAAAAAAACTCGCTTATGAGCCTTGAGGGAAGAAATTGGACGAGCACGCGGGAAGAAGCTGGACGAGCACGCGGGACAAGCCATGCATGTTTTGCGAGCGCGCGGGAAGGAGCTGCATGAGCACACAGCCGGGAGACGACACGCTTCCTGATAATCTTTGCATGCATGCATTGTGTGTTTAATTAAGGGTAAATTTGGAAGAAACTCCTTTGCGCACCCCTTCGTTGGTCTCAGTGAAAAAACTTATACGCCCTCTAAATTGGGACGAAGGGAGTAATACACTTAGCCTTTTACATACAAATTTTAAAACTTAAATTACTGCACTACATTCTGTTTTGCAGGAGCTCACTATTACCCATAAGAGCTTAGACAATAAAGCACTGAACGCCATACAAGATCACTTATGCCAATGGTACTGGTTAGAAGTTATATCGAAGGACGACAGGTTTTGAAATCCTGAATCATCATACTAGTCCATATGTAAACAATATTAATTAGTACTGATTGTTAAGCATACTTATGTTGTATGTTGTTACTGATTGTTAAGCATGCTTATGTTGTATATTGTTACTATTGATTTTTAAGCATCCTTATGTTGTACTGTTTGTTAACTTATGTTTGTACATTGTCACCGAATGTGATATGTGTTGTAATTAAAGTGTTTGTGTTCTGTGAATGTGATATATGCATTCTGTGTTCTGTACTGCGAATGTGATACATATATATATATATACATATTGTCAATATGTGCTGTTTAGGAGAATATGAAATTAAGGGTCATCACAATCGGTTTATGTGCCCTATCATCGGAATCGGTTGCACATAAACCGATTGTGATGACCCTTAATTGTAAGAAGCGATTCTAATGATCCGTCATAAGAATCGCTTCTTACAATGAACCGATTCTGATGGCCACATCATCAGGATCGATTCTTACATGTAACCGATTTTGATGACCTTATCATCAGAATCGGTTGTAGCTAAGAACCGATTCCGATTATAGGGTTATCAGAATCAATTTCACAGAAGAACCGATTTCGATGATACTGTCATCAACATTGGTTTTATGTAAGAACCGATTGTGATGATATTGACATCAGAATCGGTTTCTAGGTAAAACCGATTATGATAATTTAGTCATCAGAATCGGTTTCCCAAAAAAACCGATTGTGACAACAGATCATCACAATCGGTTTCATATAACCGATTCTGATGACTATATCATCACAGTCGATTCTTCATAATAATCGATTCTGATGAACATATCATCACAATCGTTTATGAAAAGAACCGATTGTGATGACAATCTATCACAATCGGACCAAAACCGACCGTGATAGTGCCTTCTCATCACTATCGCACGACTTTCTATCGCCACCAGAACCGATTCTAATGACAAAAAGAACTGATTCTGATGTACATTCCTGTAGTAGTGTGCATACTATGAAATTTCCTCCTTTTGTAGATAGTCTGTGGAAATGAAGCAAGTATTTCCTATCTGCAAAAATTTTGGCTATGTTTATACATACTGATCTCAGCACCACAGCATACAACCATGGGTCCTCATCGGAGGTTGGGAATCTATGTGGTTATGAATCTCCATCAATTATTAAATACCTAGAGCATATGACAGAGAATCTGTGAACGGCTTAGTACAATAATACTACGAGGACAATTTCCCAACATTAGGGGAGAAAAGTGATCTATAAATGGCTTAGTACACTAATACTATGATAACAATTTCTCGGTATTAGGGGAGAAAAGTACCACATTAAAGAATGTCAAAAAATAAATTGGAATGTTACTGGTATTAAGTCCTTAGACCCACACACTAAAGAATCTAACTTGAAGTTCAGAAGAAAATAAGTCTGTAATAAATAGCTAATAATCTGCTAATACCTTCACTGATTATAAGGGAGTGATAAGATCTCATTTACTTGCAGTAACTTGAAAAGAGTGAAAATACCCTAGAAAGATATTGATCACACACTTACCCCTCATAATAAGAAGAGGGGGAGACCTCCAGGTGCACGAGACTTAATTCTGCAGAGACATCTACAGAAATAAAAAAATCAAACAAGTGAGAATATTAACTGAGGCAGTAGAAGAAGCTAAACCTGATGTTGAGAAAATCTCTGAAGTGAGCCGTCTTGAAGATGGTAACATTTCTAAAGTTATCTATCCTAAAGATGATAACCCCCAATAAATATTTGTACACACAAGCTAATGCTAAGAAGTCGGAATGCCTAGACTCCATTGTTGTGGGAACTTACAGAAGTTAGACGAAATTAATAAAGAGTTATCCCTGAAGTTATTGAGGAAAGTTGTATAAGAAAAAGACAACAATTATTGACATAATTTTGCTTTAAAATTGCTTGATCTGGATCTAGAATCAAAGTCTATGGTAGAGTGCCATAAGTGCTCAGATAATGTCAAATGGAAAGAAGCAATTAAGGCAGAATTACACTCGCTTAATAAGAGGAAATAATTTGGTCCTGTTGACTAGACACCTCATAAAGTGGTCCTTGTAAGATCAAACTGTGTTTTCATCTGGAAGAGAAATGAAAATAACCACGTAGTGAGTTATAAAGCTAGGCTTGTAGCACAAGGGTTCATATATAGACCCGACATCCATTATGATGGAATTTACTTGCCCGTAATAAATGGAATAAAGTTCCAATACTTGATATCAATGGCAGATTGCTTAAATTTATCAATACAGTTAATGGATGTAGTGACAGTATATTTATATGGGTCACTGGATATTGATATTTATATGAGAGTCCTTGAATGAGTTGAAATTTTGGATCCTAATAAAAATAATCGCAATATGTATAGTGTCAAATTGCATAGATCGCTATATGGATTAAAACAGTCTGGAAGAATATGGTGCAAGCAACTTAGTGAGTTCCTCCAAAAGAAGGGTACTCCAATAATCCCTATGTATTCATAAAGAAGTCCCAGAATGGATTATATATATCATCTTAATCTATATTGATGATTTGAATATTATGGGAACCATAGAGAAGATATAGGAAGTAAGTTCTTACCGTACGGTAGAGTTTGAGATTAAAGATTTGAGTAATATCAAATATTTCTTATGCCTACAGCTAGAGTATTTCTCAGAAGAAATTTTTGTAAACCAGTCTACCTTTACCAAGAAGGTATTGGAAGATTTCATGTGGATAAATCTCATCCTTTGAAGACCATATGGTGGTAAAATCCCTTGAAGTGGATAAAAGTCATTTCAGACTGAAGATGTAGAATGAGGAAATCTTAAGATTTGAAATCCCATATTTAAGTGCCATTAGAGCACTTATGAATATTGTGAATTGCAATATGCCTGATATTGCATTCACAGCAAATTTGCTAGTGCGGCCCTAATAAAAAAACATTGGGAAGTTGTCAAGACTTTACTCAGATACCTTCAAGATACAAAAAAAATCTTAGATTGTTTTATTGGAAAGGACCAACACTTGATCATGCTGAGATATACGGATGCTGGCTATCTGTCTGATCCACACAGTACCAACTCTCAGGCTGGGTTTGTGTTTCTCTGCGGCAGTAGAACTATTTCTTAACGGTCCTTTAAGCAGACATTGGTAGCTATTTCTACTAACCAATCAGATATTATAGCATTATATGATGTCTCATGTGAGTGTTTTTGGTTGAAACATATGGTTAGCCATATCTAGAATTCATGTGGAATTAACACCATCAATATCCCTATGATTGTGAATGAAGATAATGTTGTTTGTATTGTACAAATACAAATGGGTTATGTGAAAAGCAATATCATGAAGCATATTGCTCTTAAACTTTTCTATCCTTACAAACTCTAAAAAGAATAGTGAAATAAAGATATTGTAATCTAAGTCATGTGAAAATCTAACAGCTTTATTCACTAAGACCTTGCAAAATCTATTTTTTTTCAAAGGTGTTTAAGTGGCATTAGAATGAAACAATTTAGAGATATGCAGAGTTTTGTGGAGTAAATATCTGAACCATGACCCTTAGCATAATTCTAAAGATCCTAATTTAATTCCAGAAAATTATAAGTTATACTATTTTTCCCTTAAGTGAGTTTTTTTCGAAGTTTTCTCATATCGAGGTTTTTAACGAGACAACTAGTGTTACACAGTGTACGAATGACATGTACTCTTTTCTCCATCTCTTTTTTCCCATTGAATTTTTTAGGAGAGTTTTTTATGAGACATATGTATTACGCGGTATTCGTCTAACGGGGTGTTGAGATATGTATGGACTTTAAGTTCTTGTTAACCAAATGAGGTTGGACTTTATCTCTATATGGACGGATCTGAATCTATCTCTTATTGCTTTTTATTATAAATATAGCACCCTGTATGTACAAGAGAATCAATCTAATAAAGAGAAATAACTATTTTGCCTCACTACCTCGTGTGTGCTCCTTGCTCATACTTGTTGTTTTTTTGGTGCATCGTGGTTGATCAAAGACAGACGACAACGTTTTACAATACCTGGAAACTGAAAGTTTATTATTTCCAATTGTTTTGGGGACCCATATTATTTTTTAATTCTTTATTTTTTGTGTATTTCTGTGTTATTATACTAGTAGATAATTCGAACCGTCTCAAAAGTTGAATAGCTCTTCTACCTACCCGGCACTTTGCGTTGCCATTACATGACACTAAGAATACACTAGTCAGAATAACGAGCTACGCCGCGTCGTGTACGACGATGTAACGTGAAAAATTTGAGAAATCTGGTCATACTTTCGGTTTTCGTATTTTTTTTAAAAAAATGGGTCGGTAGGACCCGTCGACGAATCAATGAGCTGTTATAAATCTTTGACGAACCCGTATTTTTTTTAGAAAACCACGGTTAGGCCTCATCGGTGAATCTATGGGCTACTATAAACTTTCGACGAATCTGTGTTTTTTTTAGAAAACCGCGGTTACGACCCATTGGCGAATCCATGGGTTGCTATAAACCTTCGATGAATCTGTGTTTTTTAATTGTAGACGGACCTAAAGTATTTTTTCTGGGGTCCGCTCCAATAAAAACCGCCAGGAGGACCTAAATGTAAACCGTAGAGGGACATAAACGTAATTTTAATATTTTTCGGGTCTATTTTACTAAAAAGCCGCTGAAAGGACCTAAACGCAATTTCTAATTTTTCGAAGGGCCTCTCTGCGAGGGGGGGTGAGGTGGCAGCCGGGAGGACCTAAATGTAAACCACAGAGGGACCTAAACGTAATTTTGTTATTTTTTGGATATATGTTATTAAAAAACCGCCGAAAGGACCTAAACGCGATTTTCATTTTTCCGGAGAGCCTCTCGGCGAAGGGGGTGACGTGACGTGCCTAAACGGCCGGCAATCTCAAGCAGTATAATATATACTATATATTTGTTTATACAAACTATATATTTTTGTTTTATATTGTTTTTTTTTTTTCGTTTCTGCTATGGACTCGACGAGAGAAATTTTAGGTACACCCATATCTTTTTGAGCACTGATTCTTGATGACCCAAAGGCTAGGATCAAAAAGATTCACCTATTACCTCTACGAGGGTGTCCATAATCACATAGAAGGTTAATTTAAATACGTACTGTTAATAGGACAATCCTATTAGGAAAGAAATGTTTCGTGGATGGCCACTAATGGGAATATAATGATGAATAGAGAGCATAAGTGGAAAGGGAAGAAATTGTGCCAGAGCACATGATATCAGTCTTATTTGAGTAAATTTCGTAAAAATCACACTTATCAAAACTATCATAAAACTATATTTTTAAATCAAATTTCACAAGACAACATCTATTTTTACCAATTGTTTCAAAGAACCACACTTCTGTCAGTTACAACCGCTCTGAAAAGATGGGCCCACACATTATGCCGACGTGGAAGGTGGTGTGTGGTCGACAGACGTGGCATGTGTTCATCTTCACTTCAACTCAACTCTCTTCTCCTGCAACAGGGTGTTCTTCTCTTGCTCCATTATATTCTTTAGAGCAAACAGTGCCCTCCACGCCGGTGAACAGGGTTAGGTCTCAAGGACATGTATGCCCATGCTATCAGAACGGTTGCAAGTGACGGAAGTATGGTTGTTTGAAACAATTGGTAAGAACAAGTGTGGACTTGTGAGACAGTTTTGTAAGGATAAATGTGGCTTTGTCAAATTTATTCTTCTTGTTTATATATTCCGAAATCTTCAAATTTAGCTAATAAATTGCTAAAATTAGAAAATATTTGAACGAATATTTTTTTACACACATTCATACAAATCTAAAACTTACAATTTCAGATTAAAACTAAAATATTCAAATTCAACTTAATTGAGGGACCTACGGGGTTTCCAAATTGTGAATTCAAAATTTTGAAATAAAATCGCAAATTGTAATATGAAAGTATGGCAAAGTAATATCATTTGCATTACATTATTTCATATATTACTCTAAATTAGTAAATCTTGAGTTTTTTTTAAATTGAAATTTAGATATGAACTACGGTTTATAGGAGCTTCAAAAATAATTAGTTAGAAGGGAATTAATTTGAAATTTATCTCGATTTTTGTTTCAATCTAGGCAAGAAATACGGAATGTATATGAGCTTATAAAAATATTGGGAGTGTCTACTCAACTCCCGGATGTTTTGTTCCTAAAAAACATCCAAATTTTCAGCCGTTGGATTTGGGCATAGGAAAACGTTGATCTGGATCTTCTCCCACCTCAGCACGTTACGTGCAGGCGCTCTTTGTTGTGTTAGACTAGCTCTCAGCGCAGCCGAAAAATGCTTAATGGGCCGATAGACATTGCTTTTTGCTTGCAGGCTATCGCTTCCATCAGCTCGGCTTCACAGGTGATACAACCCCCATGCCAGTTTGTACTAGCTCCTCTGTCTCGTTCTTCCAGACATGAACAAAAGCTTAGTTACAAAGCATGTATTTGTATCAGTCACACAATATAAAGTTTAGATGGATTGTGATGCAATGAAATAGATGACATTTTTGCTGAACACCTAAGGGCCTGTTTGGTAGAGCTCCAGATTCCAGCTTCTCCTGAAATCTGAAACTTGTAGGTTAAAATAAAATGAATTAAGTTTATATTTTTGATCTAAAATGTAAACAAGATGATCTATCTAAACACTTTTAATGTATTCACAACTTCAGCTTCATGAATCTGGTGAAGCTAAAATTTTCAGCTTCACCAGATTCTCAGAATCTGAAGAAGCTGAATCTCTGCCAAACAGACCCTAAGTGACCATCTATATAGCTTTGCTGAACAGAAAGACTAGCTACCGAGGCAGTAACAAAACCATTTAGGGATATTCACTCCAACAGGATAATTAATTGATACTTAGGGAAGTAACAAAACCATTTAGGGATATTCACTCCAACAGGATAATTAATTGATACTTAAACAATGCAAACAGAGTGGGTAGTTCTTAATTGATATTCACTCCGTTTTGCGTTATTTAACAGAATACAAAAGAACAGTAAGAGTAGGTGTTTCTTACATAACGAATGAACATAACAGAAAACGAGTGGCAGGCTATAGCAATTAGGCTTATGAAACTACCAAAACATTTGAATTAGAGAAGTAACAAAAAATTACGCTTGGTTAACAAACAAACAGATCACTCTCAGCAAGTCTTACACCTAAGTGACCATCTATATAGCTTTGCTGAACAGAAAGAGGTATGTCAATACGGTTCAACTGCAAGTGCAGCAAACATCAATGTCAAGACAGCAAAAAAAAAATGTTGAAAAGCTCAATCAGGCTGACATGTTGATTCTGCACATTCTAAGCACAACAAAACTGCTAGGGCATGTCTACCTATCTATTTGATGTGTATAAATCAAATCTGCATGGTCCTACATATCAAAATCCGCATTGCTTTTTCCAGACCTGCACATCAATGCAAAACAATCAATTTCTATTTAAGGATATATTTCTTTAGTGCGCGATGAACCAATCAAACTTACAGAAATTGTAGTATTCTATTTAGTATCCTAATCAAACAAAACCATTTAGAGATATTCACTCCAACAGGATACTTAATTGATACTTAAAACAATGGAAACAGAGTGGGTAGTTCTGAATTGATATTCGCTCTGTTTGCACTCGATTGGCTATTTTTGACATTAGACTCCTTTGGTTGGTATACCACCACCACCAAAAAAGATATAAAAATGAAGAAACACACATGTAATTACAAGCTATCATAACATGGAGCATTAACACAAATCTAGCATACTAACGGTAGGGATAATTAACCAGACAAATTACTTAGCCCTATTAAGAAAAAGATTCAAAGAAAACTAACAAAACAACTAGGGGTGTTTAATCAAACAAAACCTAATTATAACCCAATTACGAAATAGATTCAAAGAAAAAGAGGCTCGAATAAGAAAAACAAACAAAACTACTAGGGATGTTTAATCAAACAAAACCTAATTATAGCCCTATTAAGAAAAAGATTCAAAGAAAAAGGAACAAAACAACTAGGGATATTTAATCAAACAAAACTACCTCAAGATAAAAAAAGAACAATTATAAACATTCCCCTTCAAGATAAAAAAAAAGAACCACATGCTCACTTCATCATCCTCGTCAGAGCTGCTATTGATTGTTGTTTTTGCACTCCATTGGCACTTTTGACTTTGGACTCCTCTGCTTGGTATACCACCTCCACCAAAAAAGATATGAAAATGAAGAAACACACATGTAAAGTTAAGTTTATCAAATTGGAACACAGGCACATGCATCATCAACACTGTTCTCTTTTGTTTGTTCTCCTTAAAAAATCAGAGACAAAACATGAAACAAGAGAAACATAACCAGTACGGATAATTAACATAATATACAAACAAAACATGAAGCAAGAACCACTTACAAAACATGTTCGAGGTGGTTGCGGAGCATCCACAGACACCAAACTCCTTGCTTGACTTGCCCATGTTATGAATTGAGTTGATCTCTGAAAGCAGGATATACCAACAAGGAATTCATACCATTGTAAAACACAAATGCATCAATAGTCATAAAAATAAAATAGCAAAAAGACAAGATATGTGCTAACATCCTGTGTGATGAAAGATGGCAAATTTCTCTTATTGTAATTTGTCTAATATTCCCTAACATTCTGAAAGAAAATTTGCAGCAACATGAAAAGATCAGCCCAGACTGAAGATGCGTGTAGTTTTGATTATATGATTTAAAAAAACGCTTCCATTAGGGAAAAACGTGCCCTATTCTTGAGTGTTAAAACCACCGATATAACCAAAAAAACATTACCATTTTCGAAGCCATGACTATATACATGCAACACAGGCTATATTGATTTGATTACCATGGAGCATTAATACACATGTATCATACCACAAAAAAAAGGATAGCCAACAAACATGAATGAATAAACCAAACATTTAATCTAAGGACAACAAATCTTTTCAGACTTAAGCATAAAAAAAACACAACAATTCTAAAATATTTAAAACCTATAGTTACTTATGAAACCATACTGGTTTTACAATGAAAACCGGAAGTGCAACAATAAACCCTGTGATAATATATTCCTACACTTACTTATAAAAAAACCATGACAAAACATGAAACAAGAATAACAGAACCAATAGGATTAATTAACATAACAAATTACCTTGAAGAGCAAGGTTAAGTTTAACAAAAATCAGAACACAAGCACATGAATCATCAGCACTGTTCTCTTTTATGTGTTCTCCTTAAACAAATCAAAATAAAAAACATATGACAACTAGAAGAAAGTCAATATATGTCAATTTTAAAATGATCTTAAGGGATTCATTCAGAATCACATATGACACTTGCGCTGACAGCCTTCTCAATATCATCTTCAGCAACTTTTAGCTATTCATATGACACCACATATGAATAGCTAGAAGAAAGTCATATGACACCACATAAGCTTTACTTGCCCATGTTATGAATTGAGTTGAGCTCTAAAAAACTTCTACAAAAGTAAAAGCTGATGCAACTTATGAACCCGAAAAAAAAACTACGGATACTCCATCGATGAAATCGATCTTATAAAACAAAAATTGGGCCTTAGGCAACCCTATAGAGGAAGCAAAACAATAATTAGGATTAATTGATATTCACTTTGTCTGCAAACAAAATATTACGCTTTTCATATGTAACCAAACAAAATTGCTTCTTCGGACACGCACATCAATGCAAACAATCAAAATCCACATTGCTTCTTCAAAAACAATCAAAAACAGTTAGGGAATGTCTACCTATCTATTTGATGTGTATAAATCAAATCTGCATGGGCCTGCACATCAAAATCCACATTGCTTCTTCCAGACCTGCACATCAATGCAAACAATCAATTTCTATTTAGGGGTATATTTCTTTAGTGCACGATGAACCAAACAAAATTACAGAAATTGGAGTATTCTATTTAGTATCCTAATCAAACAAAACCATTTAGGGATATTCACTCCAACAGGATACTTAACTTATACTTAAAACAATGCAAACAAAGTGGGTAGTTCTTAATTGATATTAGCTCTGTTTGCATTGTTTAACAAATCTCTAAAAGAAGCTGTAAGAGCGAGAATACAAAACTACTCACCTTGAGCTAAATCTACCACACAATTGAGCTAACAGAACATCAGGAGATGAAAATAACAAAACATTTCAATTAGAAAAGTAACAAAATATTATGCTTGGTTAACATTTCAATTAGAGAAGTAACAAAATATTACGCAATTGATATTCACTCTGTTTGCATTTTTAACGAGGATACAATAAGAGCTGTAAGAGCGAATACAAAACTACCCACTCGAGCTAAATCTACCACACTCGAGAAAACAAAACATTAGGCTTATGGAACTAAAAAACATTTCAATTAGAGAAGTAACAAAATATTACGTTTGGTTAACACAAAAACATATCACTCTCGGCAAAGTCTTAGACCTAGGTCACCATCTATATAGTTTTCTTTGAATAGAAATAGGTATGTCAAGAGGTTCAAGCTGCAAGTGCAGACAAAACAACAATGTCAAACCACACAAAAAAAAGGTTGAAAAGCTCAATCAAGCTAACATGTTGATTACGCACATTCTAAGCAACACAAAACTACTAGGGCATGTCTATTTATCTATTTGATGTGTATAAATCAAATATGCATGGCCCTGCACATCAAAATCCACATTGCTTCTTCGGACACGTACATCAATAAAAACAAATCAATTTCTATTTAGGGATATATTTCTTTAGTGCATGATGAACCAAACAAAATTACGATATTTGGAGTATTCTATTTAGTATCATAATCAAACAAAACCATTTAGGGATATTCACTCCAATAGGATACTTAATTGATACTTAAAACAATGCAAACAGAGTGTGTAGTTCTTAATTGATATTCACTTTGTCTGCATTGTTTTACATAATACAAAAGAATTGTACGAGCAGAATACAAAACTACCCACTCTGAGCTAAATCTACCACACTCTGAGCTAACAAAACATTAGGATTATGAAACAAACAAAACATTTTAATTAGAGAAGTAACAGAATATTACGCTTGGTTAACACAAGAACAGATCACTTTCATCAAGTCTTAGACCTAAATCACCATCTATGTAGCTTTCTTTGAACGAGAAAGAGGTATGTCGATGCGGTTCACTGCTGACTACCGACAAGCAACAATGTCAAGACAGCAAAAAAAATGTTGAAAAGCTGAATCAAGCTGACATGTTGATTATGCACATTCTAAGCCATTGAGGATGATCCAAGACCTGTTGTTGGATACAGATCAAGCAAGAAAAAGACTGAAAGGACATAAAAACAACTCATGATGTGGTAAGATGCAATCATCAACTTACTTTACTACACAAGTGGAAAAAAACTATAAAAACATCTTGTTGCTGCTATTACAGATTCACAAAGAGGTTTCAAAAGATTCCAATGCGCAGACCTTATCAAATACTGACATGACTAGAGGATATACTAACACAATGGGCGGGGAAGCGGACAATGAAGAAGTCACGGCTGATCATCATGCGAAACGAAGAGGAGATTTATTAGAGGAACATATAGAAAATTTCCTAGAAAATGAGATGATAGATGCCATGAAACAGTCAATGGGTAGATTTGAGATTGATAGTAGATACAAACCAAAAGAGGGAATGATATTTGAGACATCAGATGATGCACATATATTCTATAACTTCTATTCATTCCTTGCTAGATTCTCAATAGCAAAGACCAAAAATTACCACACACAAAACAAGAAAAAGGCAGGAGAGATCACAAAGCACACAATAAAATGCAACAGATGTGGGCAGCAAAAAGACACAAAAATAAAAGCAAATGATGACATGACTGAAGGGACACTCACAAACAAAGAGGAGAAAGAACAGCATAGTGAAGACCAAGTGCCCAGTAGAAATGGTGGTGGTGCTGAAAAATGGAATTTGGACTGTCAAAAGAGTCGTGCTGGAGCATAACCATGAAATGTGTCCCCCCAATGAGACAAGGTTCCTTAGGTCTCATAAATTCATGACAGATGAAAAAAAAGCCTAATCCGAACATTGAACAAGTGCAATATCCCTACTAGGAAGATGATATGTGTGCTCTCATTCCTAAGAGGAGGTTTGAGGTCCCTACCATACACAAAACGTGATGTCAGCAACTTGAGGATATCTATTAGACATGAAAACTCGGCAAATGACATGGTTCAGCTACTAGCTCTCTTCTGCAAAAAAACAAGCAGAAAATCCTGGTTTTTTCTTCTCCTTTGACATTGATGAGAACAACATGGTCAAAAAAAATTTCTGGTCTGATGCTAGAGCAATGAGATATTATGACAGGTATGGAGACTGCATCAGCTTTGACACAACCTACATGACCAATAAGTACAACCTACCCTTCGCTCCATTTGTTGGTATCACTGGACATGGACAAAACTGCCTCTTGGGGTGTGCTCTACTAAAGGATGAGACTATTGAGACATTTTGGTGGGCTTTCAACACATTTGTACAGGCAATGAATGGCAAGGCACCGACACATATAATCACTGATCAGGACGGGACGATGAAATCAGCGATAGCATCGGTGCTCCCCAATGCAAAACACAGAAATTGCCTCTGGCACATTAGCTTATTTTCTTTTATACATATTTCCAAAAAATGTTCTGTTGTTACTTTCTCCTACATTTATAAATGAATTTGGCTAGTTAAAGAACCATTATCTAATAGTGATCCATCATTCTGTACACATAATTTATGTAGCATGTACTAACCAATTTGTACCGATTCTCTTCCACTGTGCACAGCACAACAGCACCTCTTGTCAGACTTAAGACCACCTTTGGTAATAAAGGTAAAACTAGCAACAAATAGCTACTGACGTTGGGAATATAACAAGACCTTGGACCATCTTCTGCAATGCCTCAATGGCTTATGAGTTGGACATAACAAAAACTGGGTTCTGCGTCATCACTTTCGCCACATTTGTTTCCTCAGGTCTGAGACCCTCGGCAATCACCCGCCCGATATGTCCTACAAAACAAAAATACACAAAACATATGGAAACTTGATCCTCATCACTAATTTCATCAAAATATGATGCACTTTAAGGGCCTGTTTTCTGTTATATAGTTTTAAATGCCAATCTTTTTTTTTCAAATTTGTCCTAAAGCCCAAAGCATCTTTTTTTCTAATTTCCCTGAAAATAAGTTCTATTTAGCTCAGGTAATGATGTAACATGAAAATGAACTATGGTCTCTAGCTCACGGTGCCTAATCTTAAATCTTCACCGCCCATTTCAACAAACATGTGATTTTTCAAACTCATTCGGCCCAAAAATCACATACTAGCTGCTCATTTCACCGAACATTTCTACTCTCATTTCACTGTTAATTTCCATTTTCCAACAAAAGATTCTCACCTCGGTCGTCACTATGCTGGAGAGCATCCCGTTGGCATCAATAAGCAGCGCAGCATCAACGCGCTTTGCCACCATCCTTCGGCACGCCTCCGGCACCGTGGTGGCCTCCGGAAGCGTGAGCGCCTTGGTCAACTTGAGCTTCTTCACTGACCTCTCCAACCTACACACGCATGCATAAAGACTCCAAATCAGCAGGCGACAGGAATAATCGGCGGGAGCTGTGGGGAGCGTGGCGCGTACGATGCCTGGATGGGCGAGGCGGGCTTGGACGAGGCCTTCCCATTGGCGGCAGCCGGAGGGGGCGGTGGCGGCGTGCGGCGGTGGGAGGCGAGGTGGCGGCGGCGAGGCTGGGAAGCAGCGTGGGCGGCCATCGCCTCCACCTTCGACGGCGGCGATCACTAGAGGAGGAGGTGGGGAGGCGAATGGATCGCAGGCTGCGGTGGAGGTACAAGATGCGCGCGGAGACCAAGGTGATAATAAAATTCAAAACAGTACACATCGATAAGGTTTCACGTCCGAACTCGGCAGCGGCAGCCCAGGCCCATCAAAACTCACCGATCACAAAGAAAAGATCCAACGGTCAGTATTTTGGATGATTTTAGCACACAAAACAACCGGATGATGTTTATCAAAACCCAAAAATATTTTGTTAAAAGGGAATTAATTGTACGGGGCAATGCAATGTGTAATTGGAAAGTCAATATCCTTGGCAGAAAGTCTTCTTTTGAATGATAGGAGTATACGGTAACCGGTAATTGCAGCCTTGCAGGTTAAATACCCATTAGACCAATACCAGTAACCTCCATCATTCGGTCATCTGATGAAGAGTTTAAATTCTCGGCCTTCACGCAGACACAACCGTGCATTCCGTCCACATCGAAACCATGCCTACTTCCTCTGCTCCCTTCCTCCTCCTCTGCTTCACTCTGCTCTTGCACGTCCACTCCTCCGTCGCTTTGCCTCACGACTTCCGCCTCTCCATCGAGGACATCGCCGCGGTCGAGGCGGCTGAGCCGTCTCGCCCGCGAGCCAATATCACCATCTTCGAGGTTGACCGCCCGCTCGGCCCGCCGCGGGGGAGCACCGGGCCATGCTCTACCCTCCTCCTATCTCATTCCTTCGCCTTCACGCTCAACAAGCCGCCTGTGACTGCCGCCTACTCGCCGCCGTCTTGCCTGCTCGATGCCGGCGGCCGCCCGGGGGTTGTCTCGCTCGCCGTTCTCGAGTGGCGCGCCGATTGCCACGGGGTCCAGTACGACCGCATCTTCGGCGTCTGGCTCGGCGGAGCGGAGCTCCTGCGCGGCAGCACCGCCGAGCCGCTCCCCGACGGCGTGACGTGGTCTGTGTCCAAGGACGTCACCAGGTACGTGTCCCTCCTCGCCGCCGGCAACTCCACGCTCGCCGTGTACCTCGGCAACCTCATCGACGACACCTACAATGGTGTGTACCATGCCAACCTCACTCTCCACCTCTACTTTCGCCGAGCCACTCGGTTGGCTTCGGAGGCGCCTGCCGACGTCGTCGTCCCGATCTCAAGAAGCCTGCCTCTGAACGACGGGCTGTGGTTCGTTGTCGAGAACTCCACCGACGTCGTGTACACGCGCCTCACCGTGCCGGCGAAAGCGTACCGAGCGGTCCTTGAGGTTTACGTCTCGTCTCACGACTCTGACGAGTTTTGGTACATGAACACGCCTGACCAGAACGGGCCATTCCGCGAAGTCACCGTCCACCTCGACGGCGACGTCGTGGGCGCCATGTGGCCTTTTCCGGTGATCTACACCGGTGGCATCAACCCCCTCATCTGGCGTCCCATCACCAGCATTGGCTCGTTCAACCTGCCCACCTACGACATCGAGCTCACGCCATTCTTGGGCAAGATCCTGGACGGCAAAGAGCACGAGCTCGGGTTCGCAGTGACCAACGCGCAAAACTCGTGGTACGTGGACGCCAACCTCCACCTCTGGCTCGATCCCAATAGCTCGACGACCACCGGAGGCCTCCTATCCTACGATGCGCCGAAGCTGGCGAGCAGCATCATGTCGCACTCCGACGGCATCGACAGGGAGTACGACGCGACGGCGAGCCGCAACATCTCGGCCACGGGGTGGGTGAGCTCGTCGCGCGGCAACACCACCACCACGTTCACCCAGCGGCTCACCTACGTGAACACGAATGTGATGAGCAACCACGGCAGCGTGCAGGCGATCAACCAGACCATCGACGTGCGCACCGACGTCACCGGCGACGGCGCGGACGCGCAGCAGCTGCACCAGAGCTACCCTCTCTACATCTTCCTTGGCGGCGGCGACAGTGGCACCTCCTCGCAGCGCCTGACGCGGCGCGTGCAGATAGGGTTCGACGAGACGCGGGCGGGCGGCGGCGGGCGCGCGACGAGCACGCTCCGCAACGAGCAGGCGGCGGCGGCGGAGGTTGTGCTCCGGGACGACCAGACGGTGGGCGTGTCGTGGAGCATGCACCAGGTCTACAAGTACGGCGGCAGCGACGGCGGCTGCTACTTGAGGAACGTGAGCAGCGTCGGCTACGACGTGCTTTTCGATCATTCTGATGCGTCGTGCGCCGGGATACGCCGACGTTGACGCCTGTCGGCGCCTGCGTGGCGTGCGGGCGGGTTGATAGCGCGGATAACGGTAATGGGAACAAAAGGTCGGCAAGTGTACCGGCCTACTGGCCCTTTATCGAGATTTTAGAAAATCAAAAAAAGTTTATAGAAGATTGAAAGATTTCAAAATCAAACTTTTTGATGAAAAAAAATTAAAAAAATCGATTGTTATGAGATAAGGGCTCTAAATCGTATTTGGTTTAGAACTCTATCTCTTATTTGCGTAGGCGAATCCGAACTCTTCTCTCACCTCCTATATATATTGGGTGTGCCCCATTGTATTCAATTGAATCTAATAAAGAGACAGAATTCCACTTTATATGGTGTGTCCCTTTGTTCTTGTTCTTGTGCTTGCGACGACGACTCTGTGATTGATCTTGGGCAAACGACAACGTTTTACAACACGTTATCAGCACGAAACTCTACAAGGCTAAAGCCAGCGTTTGTCGTTTCATATTCTTTACAGTAGATCAATCTTGTTTTCTTAATACTAATCACGGATTGATCTATGTTTTGCATGCCACTCATACGAGAGATCAATCTATAGAATTGCATATATGGATGAACATATGATCGTTCTATCAAGGACGATCGTGATCAGCTACCTGCATCGCTGCATCGATCTACACTGCATCGAGTTCATCTTGTGACATGCGATTTACGCTACCGCAAGCCCTACGTAAGTCAATCGCATCGATGCAAAATTAATCCAGCAGATTGCCTTACCCTAATCACAGATTAATCATTTGATCTAAGCATCAATATTAGTCTGAGATCAATGATTGCATCAGATGATGACTGCTGGATATTGTTTCTGTATATGTATGGAGTTAGTAGTTTCAGGCATGCTTAATATTAGAGAAGTAAATCAGGGTGTTCAATCACATCAAACAAAATATATCAATCTAGAAAGTTTCGGTCTCGCATTGAATCAAGTTCAAAGGTGGCAATATTAACCCTACAGCGAAACAAGCTGCTCTCGGTCCTCTCATCTCGTGAGTGAGTACATTCAAGGTTTCAAATTTTATTTTCAGAACACCACTCGAAGGCAGTCGAAATCTGAAATTTGAGAATTTCAGTTGAAATCTAGACGAAATCCAAAAAACAAATTTAAAATCAGGTAAATTTGAAACAGGGAAAACTTAAATTTCGGCCGAATACATTGAAATTTTGACGAAATTGGTTAAAATTTTAATCATTTTAAACCCCATATGAAATGGTCTCCCGATGCTAGAAAAAATTTTAAAAAAATTATAAAAAATTGTGAAAGTATCAATCTATATTATATATCTGTTTGAATACAAAATACTAAGTATTTACACATAAAATTCCTAAGTTAGGGTTTAGGCTGAAATACAATTTAAAGCCAAAATACATAATGTAAAGCCAAAATTCGAATTAGAGTTTAGGGTTTAGACAAAACTTACTGGAATTTCATGAATCTTACTGGAACTTCATGAAACTTATAAAGTTATGATTGAGACATCTTGAAACTCACATGAAACAACAAAGATATGGCAAGATAGGGATGGATGCAAAGAGCTAAGGAAACTAAATTATATTGATGGAACACTATGAAACCTAATAAAACTTATCTGCAAAACATCACGAAATCTATCTGTGAAACATCATGAAACCTAATGAAATTTAGCCATGAACCTCGTGAAACTTTTGAAAACCCGGTGAAACTTAGCAAAGAAAACTTATTAAAACCTTCTAAAATATAGATATGAAAACTCCTGTAACTTGATAAATCGTATTCATAAAGATCAGTATAGCAGCCATTCCCATCCGTGACTAAGGGCATATTTGTTTCAGCTTTTGATTCTCTAAAAACTGATTTTGGATTGTGGTTGTAGAGAAGCTGATTCTCCAAAAGCTGAAATCCCAAAGTACATATGAAGTGGATTGTGGATTCTAGTGTATATAGGTGGGCTAGATTGTAAGAATCGGATTCTAGAATCAAGCTGTTTGTTTTTTATTCTTCTTTTAGAGTTAGAATCTAAAATCAAAAGCTAAAACAAACAGGCCCTAAGACTATAGGGCGCTTCTTTGTTGTACGTTTTGGTGTTTGTGAAGACTGTTCTGTCCATTGTGAAACTAAATTGTGGCAATGAAACATTATGAAACCTCATAAAACTTAGTTGTGAAATATTATCAAACTTAGCCCTAAACCTCATCAAACTTGCGAAACCTTAGAAAACTATTACATAATTTGTTTATGTATTTTTTTCAAACTTTTCACACATATTCCTTATAAAAGGCATTACAATTCCTCATAAAAAATTGGTGCGAATTATGATCTAAAAACCATACAAACTAGTCCAAATGGTGGAAATCTTGGCGAAATTCACTGAGATTTCACCTGAATTTATCAAAATTACAGTAGCAACTTTAATTTTCAATTTTTTTAAATTCTATTGAGATTTGAAATCTTGGCTTTGGCCGAAATTTAGAACCATCAGTACATTCATGCACCATTGATAAGCATGCGCAAGCTGTAGAATTGAATCAAGGGCAAACCCAAGTCAACAGGGGCTGACCCACCTGTACTTCCGGTTGGGCCATAGGTACCCCTAGAAATAGAATCCTCTATTTTTATATGGTTTGATTTATATTTTATTCATTTACCTTATATTGGTATTGCCCTATTAAAACTTTCTAAAATTTTATTCTTGAATCTGACACTGAATTCAATAGACGAATGAGCTGGCGAAAATTACATATCCTTTTGCTCGTGGATTTCTCTGAAAATGCTTGATGCAAGAGCTACAAGCACCAATTATTATCAGAAGAGATCAGGATCTCTTCTTCTTTTCCCGAAATGTTAGACTAATTTAGCAAGCAATTCCACTGCGATTAAAATGCACTTCAGACTTAGAATTGACATATGTTCCTGCAAACAAAAATGTTCGACTTCACGAGTTTAATTTAAACCTGGCCTACCCATGCGCGCTATATGGGTACTGTTGCGTCAACTCCGGTCTCAATTCTCAACCCTGGCCATGAGCTGCTTTCACCTCTTCCTCTCACCTAGCAATCTCCGGCTGTCCCCAGGCGACATCACCGTGCCCAATGTCACCTCCGGACACGCCGACTACCTACTTTCAGGTGGAACGGCTGCCTCGGGTGCCGCCGGCTCCGGCCCATACTAGACCCTCCTCTCCCTCCCGCTACTTCACCTTCACCTACAACTAGGACTGTTCATTCGGTTTTATCGGTTTATTCGGTTTGTTTGTACGGTATATTCGGTTAGTACGGTATTGCTAGTTCGGTAAATACGGTATTTGTTGTAAATACGGTTCGGTATCGGTAAATCCCAATGTATATCGGTACGGTATCTGTAAATACCATATTTACCAAACTTGGCGTAAATTTTAAAGATGTAGTAAACACATCGATGACGATTGGCACTAGCTCGATAGTCACTCTCGCTATCTCGCTTCGGGCGAGAAACAAGAATTCAAATCCATCCATGACCACCGAATGGATTGGAGTCTGGAGAATACTATTTCCCTTGGATATGTATTAACTTCTTTGCATTCAGGACACTACTGTGATTCGAAACATCTCGTATACTCGTGATACTATTTCCCTTGGATAGAGATGGCCCATTGGCTATTTGGCTGTCATGGCCCATTGGTCCTCATGGAGTCATGGTCTCACGGAGGAATGGATGGGAACGGCGAACAGGCTCAGTACTACTTGATATTCAGTTTTTCATCGGTTTTTACCAATCAAACCGAATCCCGAATCGTATCATTTTTTCAAACCGGTACTGAAAACCGGAAACCGGTCAAACCGATTTGACCGGTTCGGTTCGGTTTTTTCAGTTAGGTTTGTTCGGTTCGGTGCTATTATGCACAGCCCTACCTACAACAAACCCTCCATCATCGTGGTGTACTCCCAATCTAATTGCCTCGTCAATGCATGTTGCAAATAGTATATAGAAAAATAGGAACGGTTGACATAAATTTTATATGGAAAACTCTTTTGCAAAAAATCATGGATGCACAAAGGTTGTACTACTATATGATGAGATGTTCATGTTCCTTGAGAGAATGAAGCACATTGATATTAGATATCACTAAATTCAAGATATTATTACTCAAGATGGCATTAAAGTTAGCAAGATATGTATTCACGATAATTCATTGATATGTTGACAAATCAGTTCCTACCACTAAGTTTGAGCTTTCCATATTCTTAGTTCGTATCAGTCACTAGTCTTTTGGACTTTCAGCGTACAAGGTGCTCATGTTGATCTATTTGGAGGAGATTCACATTTTATTTTGGCTATAGGAGAGAGATTCATCTCAAGATAAAGATTTTTTTAGTTTGAGTTTGATATGAATTCGTTTCCCAGTTCAATTCAGAGCTCTACTCCTACATGGAGAGTCCTTTATGTACCATTTTAAATATATAATTATAGTCTATAGGATAGAGCAAAGAAAGAAGAAGAGAAAAGATAATCTCATTGTAAACATCTCATTATATAATAATATAGCCTTCACTTCATATTTTTTTTGTAAAAACAATTTTTCATATAAAATTCCTATCTCTCATTCCTACTTTTTCATGCATTGTTTGCAATGTAATTCAACCTATCGACATACAACATCGAGCTGGCGCCCTTCCTGGACAATGTACTTCAGGGTGACCAACGCCGTCGACGTGTGGTATGTCGACGCCAACCTCCACCTCTGGTCGTAGGATCGATATATACTAAATTAGCAATCAGAGGGATGAATGATTGTGCGAAAGCTAAAATCAAATTTTTGATGATTTTTGAAATACCCTAATTCGAACTCAAATTGCCTGATTCGAATTCGACAAAACAGAGTGATATATGTTCACTAAAATAGTAATTTTTGAAGATCCCACCATTAGATTAATGTGAAATTTTAACTGTAGAAATTAGATTCAATTTAGAAACTAACACAATAAGAATCAGCTCGATCGGATCAACGGATCTAGAGTTATGACATTTGCAATATGACTATATCAATAATGAAGAAAATTGATTTAACCCTAATTATGAAATTAATTAGGATATACGAGAATTAACCAATCAAAATTTTTAGATCAATCACTTGAAGCTCTAGAAAGGTTTTGAATGGATCAAATGAAAACTATCATGGTGAAATAATAAATCAATTTAAAAATAAAACAAGCATATAAACGAAGAACGAAAACGAAGAACGAGATTATCAACACACCGACTTGCAAATCTTAATCTTTATTACCAGGATGTGTTCACAAGAAAAATTCCAGTCGCTAGAAACTGCAGGCGCAAGGAACAAAAGCGAGGAGGCCAAGAAGCACGACGTCAAGCCCGTCCAGATCAGCGGCTCAACCTCTAGTCGCCATGCATGCGCCGGTCTTCAGGTCGCCGAAACTTTTTGTCACGCATGCATGCGGCCGTATGGCCAGCTTCTAGTCGCCTGGAGACCCTGCACTAAAAACTTCTAGTCGCCAAGAAGACAAAAATCAGCCACAACTAATAGCCGCTGACCGCCCGAAAACCGAATGACGCCAGAACCACAGATGCGGCGCAAGGAGCAGTCACGCCGCCAGGAGCACTCTGGCCGAAGGAACTCACGCGCTTCTCATCACCAAAATCACAGCCGCAAGGAGCACCAGGAACTCACGACGTAGCTGAAGAAATTGATTTTTATTTTTTTGTTTAATCAGGTTACAGTACTCTAAATAAAAGAGTACAAACTCTAATGTCCAGCTCACCATAAACAAAAGACACATTCTTCTATTTATAATAAGAAATCTTAAAAGAGTTTGCATACAATTCCACTTGGGCCAACATGGCTCAATACAACTCTGCACGTGTACGGTTTACATATCGCACTCACGTGACTAACCAGCCTGCATGTACAACGTTCTCTAGTCCGAACATCCCGTATGACATCCTTGACCATTAAGACCTCGATTCCTCCATAAACCTAGTCCTTAACCTCAATTCCTCTATGAACCTAGTTCCAGTCCCATCATCGACCACGTTCGCCTTCGAGCAATACCTGCACACGAATAAACAAGAAACGAATCCGAGTACAAATTTACGACTTGAGTACTCAAAGTCAATCCATGCAACCACTCACACGAGCGCATTGCATCAAGCAAAACCATTATCATACTATCACAAGCATATCAAATAATCATTTAAAATAGTACATACACAAGCACTATACATACTATAATCACAACCACTTTTTTTAGATCAATAGGACATCCAACAGGATGTCCCAGTTCCATTTCTGAAACTGAACAACGTCAAGATAACAACCATATAGATCGAAAACAAAACCGAAGCACTCCAGCTCCATTTGCTAAAGGATACATCCAAGCAAAAAAACTAAACAAAACAAACAGCAGCCGCATCATCAGAAAGTATCATCAGCCACTTTGTAATGCCAAATTTATCATTAAGCTAATTTTTCAACACATGATTTCACATTGGTTAGAGCAACTCCAACCCAAACCCCTATATTTCCCCCCTAAATCACTCATTTAGGGGTGGTATAAAAATTAGAGGTACTCTATATCAAATTTGTCTCCAACCCACACTCCCTATTACTCACCCCTATTATTTATCTAAACATTATTATTACTTTGCACCTATGAATTATTATTTCAAAATGAATAAAAAAGTGCCAAAGAAAATAATAAGGGCAAAGAGAAGCCCTCTAGATGTAGGGGTGAGAGAGTACCTCCCTAAAATAGGAGCTTGTAATAGGGGTTGGGTTGGAGATTAAATTTTCTTAAGTCTCCTTATAATTTAGGATAGGGGGAGGTTTAGGGGATGGGTTGGGGTTGCTCTTAGACCTTAGAAGCACGACGACGGCGGCGGGCATCATCAGCTACGATGTGCCGCAGTTAGTGGCAAACACGTCGTCACAGTTTGTCGGCGAGCGGACACACCAGGAGCTTCCCCGTGAGCCGGCGCATCACCATGACGAGATGGGTGAAGTCCTCGTACGGGAAGATCAGAACGAACGCGACGCAGACGTTCACCGTCGAGAACACCAACGTGTTTACCGGCAACAACACCGTCGAGACCGTGAACCAGACCACCATCGCGTACTTCGGCGTTTGCGCCATGGACCACGGTGTTGGCGTCCTGTACTCCCAACAGGCACACCAGAGCTTCCCGCTCTACGTGGACATGGAAGTGCAGCAAGAAACGGCCCACACCGCGAACGTGTCGTACAGGGTGTGGGGGTACACAAGGAAACGACGGTCGCCGTCGGGGCCCGGGTACCGGTCGTTCCCCCAACACGCTGGTGTGATGTCCCGACCTTGAGAGAGATGGAGAGATTGGGTGAGGAATCTGAGAAAGGGACGAGAGAACAGAAGAACACAGGCGGGAAATTTCAGTTTCATTCCATCGATGCCTTCTCTAGATACAGGACGGTGGTATTTAACCTCTCACACGCTGCTCTTACATGTGGGTCTTTAATCAACTCACACAGTGCTCATAGCTACACATAGTTGACTGAGCTAGTAGTCGATGTAGTCTTTTCACATTTTCATCTGCCTAGTATCTTCCTGTCTATGCCCTTGTTCTTCTCACGCGTGACAGCAGGGCGGCGCCGTGCGCGTGGCGATGTGGGACGGGAAGGCGGTGGGGGCGTAACGCGGCAGACGTCTAGGTACGAGGCCACCGGCGGCAGCGGGTGGGTGCTACTTCGGGAACGTGACCAGCAGCGGCTACAGCGTAGTGCCGGACTATTGCCGGCGGCGGCTGGAGCTGGCATGGCTGAGCTCGTCGTAAAGAGCTGATCTATCAGCAATGCTGGTTAGTACGGTGATGCCAGATCCTGCCATTGTATGTCCCGTGGCCATGCCTGTTCATCCACCGAAGACAGCAGGACCAAGAGGTGATTGGGCGTCCAACGAGGGAAACGACTGCTGTGTAATCATGCTTCCCGTGTAATCATCGTGCAATCCAACTAAGAAAAGTTTCAAAAAATTCTGAAAAAAATCATGGATGTACATCTCATCTTACCCTATCTACATATAAAATTTCATGATCAAATTCGTCTTATGCTAGAAGTTATAAAAAAGACAAATATCTGACAAACTTGAATAGTTCAAATGCACCCTAAATTTGTCTTTTTTGTAACTTCTACATAAGACAATTGATCGATAAATATATAGATGAAATAAGATAAGATGTACATATGATTTTTAGAAATTTAAAAATTTTTAGTTAGATTATACGATAATTGCACGAGAAATATGATTACACAGCCGTCGTTCCCTCCAACGAGAAGGGAATAGATAGAATCAAAAGCGCGCACTCCCCACGGACCTCATCCGAATATCCACCGCCCGTGAGGCTGAGACGTGGGCCCATCTGCCATGGGGACAAAATTCGGAGCACGACGGACCCAAAGAACCAGCCGTTAGGAGAGGCGTCGCGCGTCAGGAGAGACAAAACGTGGCCCAGCCACATCAGCTGCTCGCGGGTCCCATGGAGACAAGCCAGCACTGGGCCCATGCGTCAGTGACATTGTGTGTGTCCCATATGCGTTGCAACTTGCAAGGACGATGACGTTACTTGAATCCTTTGGAGGGGCCAATAATCAGAGATGACAGAGACCAAATAAGTATTCTATACGAGGGATTGATACAATTAATTTTGGGAAGAACTAGCGCT
Source organism: Guadua angustifolia (assembly GCA_036346375.1). Lineage (NCBI taxonomy): Eukaryota > Viridiplantae > Streptophyta > Magnoliopsida > Poales > Poaceae > Guadua > Guadua angustifolia. The sequence continues at coordinate 79,789,442 of CM070500.1, forward strand.
CGAACGTCTAATACTGTTCATTCCATCGGACGCTTCTTGTAACATTTTTTTTTCAACGTTTGAAATATTTTTTTCCAACGTGTGCAACATTTTTTTCAACACTTGCAACATCCGTTTACTGTGCTGCATTTCATTGTTCGTCGAAGAAAAATATTGCACGCGTTGACAAAAAATGTTACACATGTAGAAAAAAAATGTTGCAATGCACCTAAAAAATTCAGATGTCTGAACCGTAGCAATTCCGATTAATTTTTGTTAGAATCTAAACGGTTAAAATACAAAGTTTGAGATTATAAAGGGCCATGGCCCCACCAACACCCCTACTCTGCTATTGCTTGTCAACGGAATGGCATATGACTTGCGGATCCTACGTAGTGTCTACGGGAATTGTAAATTAAACAGTTTGATAGGATACATTTATTTGATCGAGCGAATGAATGGTTTGAATCTCTCACTAGCGTTTTAGAACAGTGTTTGCTATGGTATAGAAATTTGGACCGTCTTTTTTTAATACAAAGATCTAAGTGTGTATAGTTCCAACAGGGACTGCATTGTAACTCTTAATGTGCAAGGCAGCTGTCGAGCCGGATCTGCAACATGAAGTAACGCAGCGCGACTTGGGTTGCAGGGCGTGGACCGAATGCTTGGTTTGGTTTGGACTCATCTGCTGCTTACTTGGCTGTCGGCGTCCCGAGCTGAAAAGTTGGAAATGTTGAAAATCTATGTATTATTTTAATTTTAGATTTGAATAATAAGCTAATTTCCAAAATGATTAAAGATAATAGGCAAGACAACAAGCACCACATGCTATTAAAAATAGATTGAGTATCGTCGGCGCCGCGATAGCGGAAGGAAAAATGAAAAGAATTCTTCGTAGGGCTTGTGGGCGGAAAGGAAGCGGTCACGATCGCGACCGGCCGTAGAGAAATAGTCGGCGTCGTGGATCGCGTCGAAGCGGGAAGAAGAGCTCGGCGGTCGCGCGATTCTTATTGCCGAAACCTTATTACGCCCGTCGCGAGTTCTCCTGCGGCAGCGGTTGGAGATTCGCTCTCCTTGCCTCTTGGTGCCGCCGAGAGGAAGGTCGATGAAAAACGGCGCGACCGCGAAGACACAACACAGTCCACGAGAGAATGAGCGAGTGCAAGAGACAAAAGTCACATCATGCGGGCGTCTCGAGTTTATAGTCTCGCACGATAGCGGTCAATAAATTGACCGTTCTGACTTCGATATATGCTAGTAAACCTTGTCATCAAACAGGCCGTTTCAATTGAAGCGCGCCATAATGACAATTAAGCCAGCGCCATAATGAGGAGAAACCGAAAATTTAAAAGGATTTAAACATGCCAGGAATTTAATCCACGGCACGGCGACTCGCGACGTCGCAAGTCACAAGTCACGCGAAATCTGCGGTAATTAGCGAAAATCTGGCAGCAGCAGCGTGTGACTTTAGCAGTGCTCCTCACCCTCCATATGCCTCATTACAAGACATGGTGGGAGCTCTCCCTTTTAAATTGGCTTTCTCCTCACTAAACTAGCAATATGGTACTAATTTTTTGTAGCTTTGGCATTAGAGATAAATGGGCCACTTGGGCCTCATTTCTAACAATCCCCCACCAATGCCGAAGCAGACAAAGACTCAAAAGTTTGATCAACATCTTTGAATCTTCGTTTAATATATCAGTGTTTGATTGTAAGTCCCATACGGGTTGAACTTTCACCTAGAATAACGAGATCCATCCTCCCACAGCTAATGAATGGACTAAACCTTGAATTCATAGCTTTGTGTGGTTAGATTTCACCCGAAATCTTAAGCGATACTAAGTTGCCAAGAACTTCACCTCAGCGGAGGCGTTAAATGGTCATGCTCCCTAATCTTCTCATGAGCTTTCTAGAGAATGCCCTTTCTCGTGAGCTGCGACCTCACAGTTAAGCTCAAGTAGGTGTATTCATTTTAGGTATCCTGTGGTGATACCTTTTCCTCTCATTAGGACACTAGAATACATTAAGGTTTTAAACCGACCTTCCATACGATTGAGAGTACTTAGAACATGGGTAGATTTTGTGTACTCTCTTGTTACAACCACAACTTGTTTTTCCCATTACCTAATTCACGGGATCTCCGTCGAAAGGATGGGTTACAATTGTGAAGTAACTCAAATGGGCCTCATTCCCATGTCCTTTGGCCTAATAGAAATCGCATTTCTTGTTAGCCCCTTTGTAAAAGATGTGCGCGATTTTTCTCGGTCGTATATAATTGATAGCTATCACTCAAGAGCATCTCAATTTTACGGCGATTTAAGTCTCGTTTCACATGTCCGGAGGACTTCATATTATCCTTAGTACTCATAACCTTGATCAACCTTTGTTTGGTTATCGCGATACATTAGGATCACTCAACCAATGGTAAGTCAACGAAGTTCTCTTAGCCATTCGGCCTCAACGATGGTTGTGTCTGGTGCTACAAGCTCAACTTCCATGGTTGACAGCGTCAATATAGTCATTTTACAAGACCTCCATGAAAGCTATGACACCGCTAATGTAAACACATAGCCACTAGTAGCTTTGATCTCATTTGCATCAGAGATCCAATTTGAATCACTATACCCTTCTAATCTGGGAGGTATCGATATAGTGAATTCCATAAGAGGTAGTACCTCTCGGATAGCATACACTCTCTCAAGAGCCTCCCAATGATCATCTCCGGATTCGATGTAAGCAAATTTGCTCACGACAAATGAGATGTCGAGTCTCGTTACACCGACTAAACACATAAGGGACCCTATTATTTGTGAATATCTCAATTGATCTTTCCTAATTCATTATTTTTGCGAAGTTTACACTTGCATCATAAGGAGTTGGGGCTATTTTGCGATTCTCAAAGCGAGCGGCTCAATAATTTTACGCATAATGGGATTGACTCAAAGTAATCCCATTCTCGGTTCGACCAATTTAATATTTAAAATTACATCTGCCTCACCCATGTCTTTCATATCAAAACAATTAGATAAGAAAGACTTGACCTCAAATCAATGATAGCGATGTTGGTCCCAAATATAAGTATGTCATCAACATACAAACACAAGATTACTCCTTGACCCCCACCATAGCGATAATAAACACATTTATCCGCCTCATTCACAACAAAACCAGCGGATGTCAAAGTTTTATCAAACTTTTAGTGCCATTGTTTAGGTGCTTGCTTTAAGCCATACAAGGATTTTAATAATTTGCACACTTTATTTTCTGTCCGATGTCGCATAACCATCTGGTTGCTCCATATAGATTTCTTCCTCCAACTCTCCATTAAGGAAAATTGTCTTTACATCCATTTGATGGATGTATAAACCATAGGAAGCTGCTAATGCAATGAGCACTCTAATGGTGGTTAATCAGCAAGGAGAATAAGTATCAAAATAATCCTCTCCTTCTTTACAGGTATAACCCTTGGCTACAAGTCTTGCCTTATACTTATCAACGATACCATCGGGCCTCATTTTCTTTTAAAAATCCACTTACATCCAAGCTGGTTTGCACCTAGTAGGAAGTTCATGATCTCCCATGTTCCATTAGCCATGATGGAATCCATCTCGCTTCTGAATGACCTCTTTCCAATACTTTGCATCGGTGATGCATAAGCCTCTGAAAGAGTTTTGGCACATCATCCACAAGGTATACAAAAAGCATCAGAAAAGGTTTTCTCAACCCTTTGTCTTTTGCTCTGCGAGAGCCTCATTTGTGACAATATTGTTATCCTCCTCGGGGATATCTGGTGGTTCAACAATATTTGGTAATTGAAGTAGATGGAAGATCGAAGTTTTAGAATTTTCATTAAATCACTGCTACTCTCATAGGATAAATATTCTCAAAGAAAGAAGCATCTCTAGATTCCATTATTGTGTTAGCAATAATCTCGGAGAATCTGATTTTACTACTAAAATCTATAGGCCGTCTTGTTATGTGCATATCGAGAAAAATGCAATCATTTGTTTTAGGTCCAAGCTTTCTCTTTTACGCAATGGTATATTGACTTTTGCCAAACACCCCCATGTTCGCGGAAAATTGACATTTGGTTTTCTCCTTCCATCCCTCATACGGAGTAATCTCACTTCTTTTAGTAATTACTCTGTTGAGGACAAAGGTTCTTTATTAAGATAGCTTCCCCCACCATGACTTAGACATACGGCACTCTCCAACATGGCATTCACCAAGTCTGTTAGTGTCCAGGTTTTCCTCTCGGCCACCCCATTAGATTGAGGTGAGTATGGTGGTGTCACTTCATGGATTATACCATGCTCAGCACAGTATTGGGAGAATTCCTGAGAGATATACTCTCCTCCACGGTCAGACCTTAGCCTTTTAATTTTCTTTTCTAGTTGATTTTCAACCTCGACCTTATAAATTTTGAAGTAGTTTAAAGCTTCATCCTTTGTTTTCAGCAAATACACATAACAATAACGTGTTGCATCGTCTATGAAAGTTAGAAAATATCTTTTGCCTCCTTTTGTCAACAATCCATTCATCTCACACAGTCGAAATGGATGAGATCTAATGGTGCCAAATTCCTTTCTTCCTCTAACCCTTAAAGGGTTTAGGGTTGTTTTGCTTGCCGCAAGATTGGCACTTTGATCCTTTGACAATATCACATTTTGGAATTATTTCAAATCTGGACATTAGAGCAATGGTATCATAACCAATATGACATAAGCGAGAATGCCAAACATTGGATTCACAATTATCAACTTGAGTAGCAACATTTAAATTTAAACAAGACTCTAGTACACTTAAGCGGAGCAGGCCTCGCTCTCATAACCTTTTCAACAAAGTTTCCAAACTTGGACATTACAACTTTATTAGACTCAAATACTAGCTTATAACCATCTCGACATAATAGGGAACCCTTGACAAGGTTCTTATTTATTGTTGGCACATCTTTGCCACGTTTCTCAGCGGGCGGTCTTTCTGAAGTGAGCTTCGGTTCTCTGATGCCAACACCACGCACAAAAGCATGCGACCCGTTCCCCATTAGGGCGGAGGAAGCCCTATTTGCTGGTAAGAAGAAAATAGAGATATGTCGACGCGTACTAATCTACTCGAATGAACCATCTGATTGGCAAGGTGAGGCCTCACCTTTTGTACTAGCTTCAAAGTAGGATAAACCGACGCTGCATTCTCACTCAGCCCAACTGCTTCTTCATTCTGGACTACTTATATGTCTGTCTTTGGCATCACTTGCACCGACCATTCTTTGAATCACAATCACACAAATAATACCAATAAGGTTTACGGATTGTTGAAAATCTATGTATTATTTTAATTTGATTTGAATAATAAGCTAATTTCCAAAATGATTAAAGATAATAGGCAAGACAACAAGCACCACATGCTATTAAAAATAGATTGAGCATAAATCGCGCCGCGATAGCGAAGGAAAAATGAAAAGAATTCTAAAATCGCGACTCAATTTATGATAAAAATTTATTTTATAGTCTCGCAAAAGGTCACTAACCTTTAAAAGGATTTAAGCGTGCGGGAATTTAATCCACGTCAGCGTGTGACTTCTTGATGCTCCTCAATAATACTATTCAATTTGAATGTACAATGGTTGAAACTCAATTTGCGATAAAAAATTTATTTGCAAAGAGCGCTAACAGTGGTAAAGATAGGTAATTAAAGAGTGACAAAGATGGGTAATTTTGATGAAGTGACGTGAGAAGAAACTTTACTTCATATAGTAGAGACTAATAGAGTACCAATGTACCGTGCACTTGCAAAGTCGAGTCTAACTAACCTTACTCGCATGGATTATTTCAAATCTCTGAGGACATAATATATGTAGTACTAATATAGAGGTGTGCAAGTTGACGCTGACATGATATGAGTGAGTGTGAGTGTGACGAGGAGCGGCCGACAGTGTGATAACTATCCCGTGGTCCTATCTGGGAGTTTGAGGCAGTTCTCGCTTAAAGGGGATAAAAGGCATTTCAGTGGAACCTGGAACCCGCAAGTGTATTATTTCCAGCTGTTTTGGGGACCCATATTATTTTTTAATCATCACATATTTTCATTCATTTTTTTTTTGCGTATTCCTGGTTTATTATACTAGTAGACAATTCGGAACTGTCCCAAAAGTCGCATAGCTCTCCTACCAACCCGGCACTTTGCGTTGCCATTATACGGCACTCAGAATACATTTGTTTATACTGACTAGATATTATTGTTTTATAATGTTTTTTTCTCGTTTCTGCTATGGACTTGACGAGGGAAATTTCAGGTACACCGTACACCCATATCTTTTTGAGCGTTGATTCTTGATTACCTCAGCGCTAGGATCAAAAGGATTCACCTATTACCTCTACGAGGGTAATAATAGCTGTCTATAATCACATACTCCACCGTTTAGGAATATAAGATATATTTTAACTTTGCATAAAGATTAAGGTTGAGATGAAATTAAGAAAGGTATAAGTAAAAAAAGATTTAGATACCTCCACTTAATTTTCTTGGAAGATGAGAGATAATAGTTTATGTGTGGTGGAAATAAATAAATGCATGTAGTTGAGAAAGAATAAATAAGGGTATACTAGGAAAAACCTCATTAAATCTGTATGCAAGTCTCATATTTCTGAACACATTCATTCAAACTATAGGCTTTATATTTCTGAATGGAGCGAGTAGAAGGTTAAATTAAATACATACTATTAATAGGACAATCCTACTAGGAAAGAAATTTTTCGTGGATGGCCACTAATGGGAATATAATGATGAATAGAGAGCATGAGTGCAAAGGGAAGAAATTGACACACGATATCAGTCTTATTTGAGCAAATTTTATAAAATCATACTTATTCTTACAAAACTATCGTAAAAATTATATTTTAAAATCTAGTTTCACAAAACAATATATATTTTTACCAAACGTCTGAAAGAATCACACTTCTATCAACTACAAACGTTCTGATAAGATGGACCCGCATGTCATTGTGGCTCCAGCACCTACCCATCATGCTGATGTGGAAGGTGGTGTGTGATCGACAGACGAGGCATGTCACATGTGACCATCTTCACTGCGACTCAACTTTCTTCTCCTGCAATAGGGTGTTCTTCTCTTGCTCTGTCAGATTCTTCAGAGCAAACAATGCTCTCCACATCAGTTGGCCGCACAGCAACGCCCTCCACATCGGTGAACAGGGTTAGATATCGGAGTCTCAATTGTATGTATGCTCACCCTATCAGAGCGGTTGCAAGTGATGGAAGTATGGTTCTTCGAAATAATTGATAAGAATAAGTGTGGTTTTGTGAGATAGTTTTTTGAAGAATAAATGTGGTTTTGTCAAATTTATTCTTCTCGTTTATATATTTAGAACTCTTCAAATTTAGCTAATCAAGTGCTAATTAGAAAATATTCGAACGAATCTTTTTTTTACGCACATTCATACAAATCTAAAACTTACAATTTCAAATTGAAACTGAAATATTCACATTCATCTTAATTGAGGGACCTACGGGGCTTCCAAATTGTGAATTCAAAATTTTGAAATAAAATCGAAAATGTAATATGAAATCATGGTAAAGTAATATTATTTGCATTACATTATTTTATATATTTCTCTCTAACGGGAAATCTTGAGTTTTTTTATAAAAAAAATTGAAATTTAGATTTGAATTACGGTTTATTGGAGCTTCTAAAATAATTAGTTAGAAGGGAATTAATTTGAAATTTGTCTCGATTTTGTTTCAATCTAGGCAAGAACTACGGAATGTATATGAGCTTCTAAAAATAATTAGTTAGAAGGGAATTAATTGTACGGGGTCATGCAATGTGTAATTGGAAAGTCAACATCCCATTCTTTTTTTACTGATAGGAGAACGTGGCAACCGGTAATTGCAGCCTTGCAGGTTAAATACCAATTACACCAATACAAGTAACCTCCATCATTCGGTGGTCTATATTTAACATTCCTCTTATCTTCCAGAGGTAAATAAGGTGCATCGTTTCGATACCGATGGTTACGGATGTTTGGTTTTCTTTTTGTTTGCTTTCAATAGTTATTAATATATGTGTTATTAAAATTTAGTAGCGTTGATTAAATTTTACAAACATTTGGTTTACTATCAAATTTTGATAAGATTCTCTTCTCTCTTGGTTCTCTAGATCATTTTCTTGCCAATCTTTGATCAAAATATTAGGGCCTGTTTGGTTTGAAAATGAATTTACCTCGCTAAACCTTACCAAATTTTGTCATTACTAAAATTTGATCAAAAAATTGACTACCAATGCTTTGGTCAAAGATTGGCAAGAAAATAAACTAGAAAATCAAAGGAGAAAGGAATCTTGTTAAAATTTAGTAACAAATTAAATACTTGTCAAATTTGATCAACGCTACTAAAATTTGATAAGACAAACATCGGTAACTATTGAAAGCAAACTAAACATATCCTATTAGTAATCAATTTGGTGACAAATTTTAATAATATTTAGCAAGGTAAATTTATAATTAAACCAAATTTGTCATCTGATGAAGAGTTTAAATTCCCGGCCTTCACGCAGACACAACCATGTATTCCATCCGCATCAAAACCATGCCTACTTCCTCTTCTCCCTTCCTCCTCCTCTGCTTCACTCTGCTCTTGCACTTCCGCTCCTCCGTCGCTACGCCTCACGACTTCCGCCTCTCCGACAAGGACATCGCCGCGGTCGAGGCAGCGCTGCCGTCTCGCCCGCGCGCCAAGACCACCTTCTTAGAGGTCGACCGGCCGCTCCGCCCGCCGCGGGGGAGCTCCGGGCCATGCTCTACCCTCCTCCTATCTCATTCCTTCGCCTTCACGCTCAACAAGCCGCCTGTGACTGCCGCCTACTCGCCGCCGTCTTGCCTGCTCGATGCCGGCGGTCGCCCGGGGGTTGTCTCGCTCGCCGTTCTCGAGTGGCGCGCCGATTGCCACGGGGTCCAGTACGATCGCATCTTCGGAGTCTGGCTCGGCGGAGCGGAGCTCCTGCGAGGCAGCACCGCCGAGCCGCGCCCCGGCGGCGTGACGTGGTCGGTGTCCAAGGACGTCACCAAGTACGCGTCCCTCCTCGCCGCCGGCAACTCCACGCTCGCCGTGTACCTCGGCAACCTCATCGACGACACCTACAACGGTGTGTACCACGTCAACCTCAGTCTCCACCTCTACTTTCGGCGCGCTACTCGGTCGGCGGCGGAGGCGCCTGCCGACGTCGTCGTCCCGGTCTCAAGAAGTCTGCCTCTGAACGACGGGCTGTGGTTCGTGGTGGAGAACTCCACCGACGTCGTGTACACGCGCCTCACCGTGCCGGCGAAAGCGTACCGCGCGGTCCTTGAGGTTTATGTGTCGTCTCACTACTCTGACGAGTTTTGGTACATGAACACGCCTGAACAGAACGGGCCATTCCGCGAGGTCACCGTCCACCTCGACGGCGACGTCGTGGGCGCCGTGTGGCCTTTTCCGGTGATCTACACCGGTGGCATCAACCCCCTTATGTGGCGTCCCATCACCAGCATTGGTTCCTTCAACCTGCCCACCTACGACATCGAGCTTACGCCATTCTTGGGCAAGATCCTGGACGGCAAAGAGCACGAGCTCGGGTTCACGGTGATCAACGCGCAAAACTCGTGGTACGTGGACGCCAACCTCCACCTCTGGCTCGATCCCAAGAGCTCGACGACCACCGGCGGCCTCCTCTACTACGACGCGCCGAAGCTGGCGGGTAGCATCGTGTCGCACTCCTCCGACGGCATCGACAGGGAGTACGACGCGACGGCGAGCCGCAACATCTCGGCCACGGGGTGGGTGAGCTCGTCGCTCGGCAACATCACCACCACGTTCACCCAGCGGCTCACCTACGTGAACACGAACGTGGTGAGCAACCACGGCAGCGTGCAGGCGATCAACCAGACCATCGACGCGCGCACCGACGTCACCGGCGATGGCGCGTACGCGCAGCAGCTGCACCAGAGCTTCCCGCTCTACATCTTCCTGGGCGGCGACGGCAGCGGCACCTCATCGCAGCGGCTGATGCGGCGCGTGCAGATCGGGTTCGACGAGACGCGGGCGGGCGGCGGCAGGCGCACATCGAGCACGCTCCGCAACGATCAGGCGGCGACGGCAGAGGTTGTGATCCGGGACGACCAGGTGGTGGGCACGTCGTGGAGGATGCACCAGGTCTACAAGTACGGCGGCAGCGACGGCGTCTGCTACCTGAGGAACGTGACCAGCGTCGGCTACGACGTGCTTTTCGATCATTCTGAGGCGTCGTGCGCCGGGACGCGCCGACGTTGACGCCTGTCGGCGCCTGCGTGGCGTGCGGGACGGTAGATAACGCGGATAAAGACCAGAAGACAGGGTGTAACGGGAACAAAGCTGGGCAAGTGTACTGGCCCCTACTAGCTTCATTAATTTTTAGTCTTGCATTATGATGGGTCGTTGCATGTCCTTCGCTATGAATAAGAAAATGGTATGACGTATGTAACCCCCAAAATGTAAAGGAAATTCTTGATTACATATCCTAAATTCCTAATTGAAAGTTCCGTGGTTTTGAAACTTCATTTCAAAAGAATTAAGCTTTTGTGTTTAGCTTGCTGTCGAAATTTACCATATCGACGTGGTGTTTTCCGCACTCAGGCAAGTTTGAACATTCGTGGCCGACATTTCGTTCATTATTGTAACGTTAGCATGCCATGTTTTTCTAGTCCTATACCTCGTCTGTCGGAAGTTTTTTATTTGTAGCCATTTTTTTTGCAGGAAGTGTGGCGACTAATTTGACAGCCACGAAAATCGTTGCTTGTAACAGTTTTGATAGGAAATTATGGTAAAATGCGGGAACTAACCAAATACGATACCCTAACCTTACGTGCGCCACACTTTGGTAGCTTCTCTGTTTAATTATCACTACAAGCACAGCGACGAGTACAGGAATTGAAGGTGCAGCGTGTCGTGTACTCGTGTTAGCTCATAAAGAGTACATCGGTCTCGTCAGGCGTTAATACTTCAACCGTTGTCGTACGAAGCCACACCGTTCGTTAATTCCGTGTGTAAGTGCATGCGCGCAGGATTAAGAGCAGAATAGCACAGTACTCCATACGTTCAAGTTTGTAAGTTTATATGGCGTATTTTTTAAAATGATTTTATCTAAAAATTATGATATATTTTGTATTTTAGTATAAAAATCAGTGTAATGTTCTCTTTATACCATTAATAAATATACAACTTTACTTGCTATTCTTTATATTCCTTCAGTCATAAATAGTTATCATTTTGAACATATGGCAGTCAAACATTCAAAACTTTACATGTTAATATCTTTTTAAATATTTAAATTGGATACATAAAAATCATTAGTATAGATTTGTCTCGATATGTACTTTCATACTATTATAATTATATTGAATTTTATAAATATATTATAATAAAATTGATAGTCATCGATATTTAAAACGATAATTATTTATGACTAAAGCAGAAGCACAAAACGGCGAACGTACTAGGTGCTGTGCCTGCCCAGGCAGAGGGGGAAGGATCGGGGCTGCCGACAAAAGCTAAGCTCTGCTGAGCTGGCCACTAACACGCCCCGCACTCGTCGCTAATGGCCCACAGGCTGGAGGAGGCCTACATGCATATCTCTGCCACGTTGGATGAAGGCACTCTTAAGGAATTATTGTAGGTTTGTTTACCGCCCCTCTTAACTTTTTAATGTGCGTGCTTTGTAGGGTTGTTATGTTAGCGTGCGCGCCTGCGGTGCTTGAGAGGAGCCATGTATATTGCTGACAGAACATATGCTAGTATGCTAGCTACGTATTTGTTATTTAGGTTGTATTTGGTATAGCTCCAGCTCGAATCTGGTGGAGCTGGGTATTCCTAACTCTATTAGATCTATAGGGCTAGAGCTATAGGTATATTAAAAGTGTTTAGGTGGATCATCTTGTTTACATTTTAGACTAAAAATATAAACTTAATTCACTTTATTTTAGCTTACAAGTTTTAGATCTGAGATGGAGTTGAAATGTGGAGCTCTGCCAAATAGAGCCTTAGTTGCCTTTGGTAAAAAAGGAGGGACGGCATCAATGAAAATTTGACTTTAATTTGTGATAACCTTTCCATCTTCCTTCCTCCTGTATTTTTTTTTTGTACGTTCCTCCATAATGCACGAATATATTACGTCTCCTTCCAAGTTTACAACGCGTATATTTTAAATAATCTTACACACCAATATAGAGTGCATTTCATATTTCAATATACAATTAATATGATGTTCTCTCTATACTCTTAATAAATATTGAATTTTAATTTATATTCTCTATATGAATGAATTAAATATAATTTTCTTAGATAATAATTAGAGGTAAGCTAATCATTATCGGTATCTCCTTAATCTATAAGCTAAGAGAAGTATGAAACAGTGAAAGACCAGCCCCTCCCTCATGGGCTTAACCCAGTACCGCAGCTGAAAATGGGCTGTATGGCTTTTAAACTGGGCTGAACACGCCCTGCGGCCGATCCTACTCCAACACGGGCTTGGGCAGGGCTGATTACAGTGTTGAATGGTATTCGCCATCTGGACCTTTCTAATCTTGCCTCGCGTAGTCGCGTGCGCCTGTTGCCATATGCTGTTGTGGGCTTGATTTTTTTCCTTTGATCGTGTTGTAGTTTTTTTGGAAAATACCTTCCTTCGCCCTAGGCGATCGCAGGCGATCGCCATTATTAGGCGATATCTACGCGGCGTAGCATTTATCGCCTAACCACCGGGGATGAAGCGGGAAAGCACCGTTCAACATCGGCCACGTGGCGAAGAGGAGAGAAGGAGAGAAGAAAGAGAGGAAAAAAGAGGGAAAAAAAGAGGAAGAAAAAAGAGGAAAAAATATTTGTCGTTTTTGAAGCCAAATGTAGTAATTTAGAAATTTAATGTAGTAGGATTGGGTAGTAGAAATATTAGGCAATGACGATCGCCCAACCACATGTAATTTGGGATGATAGCCATTCCTTTTAAAATTGTGCTTTAGAAATTAAAGGAAGTACGATATATGATGTATATATACACGAAGATTAGCAAATGAATAATATATAGTAGTAATTCCGTAATGTGTCTCATTTATAGTTGGATTTCTTAGTACGATCAGCTATAGCGAGTATATTTAAAAACACTAGAAGCTAGCAACATATCGAGAAAGCTAGAAATTAGAGAGAAGGAAATTAGTAGAGAAGAAATTTATATAGTAGAGGAAAAAATGAGAGGGAAAAAGAGGAGAAGAAAAAGGAGATGGGGAAAAAATATTTGTCGTTTTTCAACAAATATACGAAGGTAAGTCAGAAAATTTTATATGTAATATTTTTGAAATTTTAGTATTGTGTAATATTTACAAATGTAGTAATTTAGAAATTTAATGTAGTAGGATTGGGTAGTAGAAATATTAGGCAATATGGAGGAGGAGGACTGCATGGATGAGGAAGTCCTCGATGGCGTAACGCTTGACGAGGAGGACAATACTCCGAGGTGCTTATCCCCTGTGTGGACTAATTATAATTTCAAGACCTAACAATGAATGAAGGAAGCAGAGATGCATGGGAGTATTATGAGAACGAGGTCATACAGGGGGCATATATAAAGACAAGGAGGCATGATGGATGCGGTGAAGCATCGGGTCAATGTCTCTTCTAGGCAATTCGTGGTAGTGAAGTCCAAGAAAAAAGACTACGATGTGAAGTGCGAGTTGATTCGCGTGCCCATGGCGGTGCATGTATACAAGGGGAAGTAGAGGGACTATCGGAATGTTCCATAGTGACGAGCATAATCGCTAACCGGAGGAAGCGAGCAGAACACCGCAACTGTCAGTCCACTTGGGTGGAAAATGTGTTTTATGGTCGATCGTGGACAATCCGCACTGGCACTCGATCCATTATCGAGCTGTGGAGGAGAGGTTTCAAAGACAAGATTAGCTACGGAAAGGCATGGAGAGCAAAAGAACAAATTTTGCAAATACAGCCGGGACATACGAGGCTTTTACGAGAATATTCCACACTTGCTCAGTGGCAATATCAAGTAGGAATCCTGATGACGGTCATCGACCTTGCGGAGTTTCCGCAGATGGTGCGTGCTCTGGGTAAGTGGGTCTTAGAAGGGCCTTCTTCGCACAAGCATGCATAAATGCCTTCCGACATCGTCGTCCGGTCATTTGCATGGACGGCACATTCCTCACAGGAAAATACAAGGGCCAGATTCTAATTGCAATCGTGGTGGACGCCAACAACCAGATTCTACCGGTCGCATTGGCCTTCATGGAGGGGGAAAACACGAAGAGTTGATACTGGTTTCTTGAAAGAGTCAAGATGGCAGTTATCCAAGACCGCCCTGATGTATGTGTCATCCATGACCGCCCTGATGTATCTTCACCACCATGTTGTCTAACTATCTGAACTAAGTGCTTGCACACTTTTCAGTTCTGCAGTCTGTATTTTTTGATCGTCTGTTTCTGCTCTCGTCTCAACTGGGCTGCACCAGTGGAAAAAAAAACTCGAAACTCGTGATTTTAACGAGTACTCAGAAATTCGATTTGATTTGATTCGAACTCATTTCTTAATGAGCCGAGTCGAGTTGGGTTTCGAACTCGTTAAGGTAACAAGTTAAACGAGCGAGCTAACGAGCTTAACGAGTCAAGAAAAAAATACTATAAGTTTGTAACCCTAACCCCGTTCCTTCAACTTTCAGATTCGATTCTTTTTCCCCATTTTACATCCGCAATTCCCCAATTCCCAGCTTGGCTGCACCTCTACCCTCACCCCTGCTTCCGACACCTTCGCCGCCGCTATGCTCCTCTCCTCTACCGACAAGTATCATAACAAGCTTAACGGGCAAACTTGAGTCAACTCGAGTTTTTAACGAGTCGGACCGAGTTGAGCTTTCAGCTCGTTAAGAAAATAAGTCGAGTCGAGTTAGCTCGTTATCTCAATAAATTTAACGAGTCGAGTTGAGTTAAATTGGTTCGATAACCAGCCCTAACCATAGCGTCAAGAGAGAGACTTCGCTTCGAAAAAGAAGATTAGGTAGAAGAGCCTTGTCACAATATGCTGTTCTCTCTGTGTTGCGAGGATTTGCCCCCTCAGTTGTTGGCTTGTTGCTTTCAGCTCCAGACTTTATTTTTTATTTTATTTTATTTTTTTGGGGCGAGGGTATGCCCCTGCTTTCAGCGCCAGGTCCAGGAGACAGCTTTTTCCCTTGTTGAAGTGGATAGGCGTAGCAGTCAGCAGAGCTTACAGTGAAAACTGAAAAAAAATCACCGGCCAGTTGCATTGCTGCGATTAGGGGTGGAAAAATAGCTCGAGACTCGCGATTCGACTCGGGCTCGGCTCGACTCGGTGCGGTTCGGTTCGGCTCGGTGCATCAACGAACCGAGCCCGAGCCTACCGTCTGGCTCGGTGCTACAATGAGCCGAGTCCGAGCCGGCTCGCGAGCGGCTCGTTGGCTCGTTAGGCTCGGTAAAATTCAGATATTCAGAATCACTTTCACTAATCACTAATCATTAATTGATTATCTAAATTACATGAGGCTTAATTTTAATACAAAATTAGCCACATCCTACAGACATTCAATCGGCTTGGCATTCATACAGTCATATTGAACAAAGAACATACAATGAATATACTTAAGAGTTGACGCAATGAGGCGGACCCACATGCCAGGTGGCTCACGAGCCGGCTCGACTCGGCTCGAGGCTCGACCGAGTCCAAGCCGAGCCCAGTTTTCAGCTCGACAAAGATAATGAGCCGAGTTCGACTCGACTCGCAAACTGACAAGCTCGATCGAGCCGGCTCGGCTCGATTCCACCCCTAGCTGCGATGTTCTTCTACTGTGCCGTATGCCCGAATCCAGATTCGTCATGAGCTAGGTTCACATCTCGTGCTCCGCCCACTACAGTCTTCCTTGTGACACCCGTACACAAGAAATCTTGTAAATTTGCTAGTACAACTAATCGAACATAGAAATCACCACCCAAATCCACACACCCAGGCCCAACTGTCAGCCACGAGAAGGAACGAAGGAAACTGGCACCGATCTTGGTACTTAAGCTCCTTTTGGCAGAGTTTCACATCCTAACTTCATTTTAGATCTGAAACTTATAAGTTAAAATAAAGTGAGTTAAGTTTATATATTTAGTCTAAAATATAAGTCTGGTTTGTTTAATCTTAAACCTTAGCTTAAAAGTAAAAAAAAGTTAAAACCAAATAAATAAGTGACTTTTAATCAAGCTTGAATTTAGTGTGCCGTAAAAGCTCTTTGGAAAATCATAATCCACTTTACAACTATAAGCTGAAAGACTGCAAAGAGGTGTTTTTTATAATCTTTTATGAGTTGAAAATAGGCCGCCACTCAGCTTCGTGAAAATTTCCCACCAATGTCTTCTTTTACATTGTCTCAATCATTCTCTTTTTCTCCTCATTTTTTCCCATGCCACCAAACCAATGCAACGCCCAACGCTACAGTGACTTACCCATAGGGCTTGGCCCTCGCCATCCCCAAGCCAACGCCAGTGGCCTAGTCCTCCCTTCTCCTTCGCGACCTCGCTTGTCACGTCTAGATCTCCACCGTGACCCTTGTTCGAATCTCCACAGCCACCACCAGATCCCCTTCGCTACCTCCACCTCCATCTAGCAAGCTACTCCCCCTTGTTTGCACTTGACCAGTGTCGCCCTTCACCAGCGTCGACCTCCACCGGCCTCATTCATCGCCCTTGATGGATATGCTTCTTATGTTCATATATGGAGGAAGGGAGGCTGGGCGTGGATCATCTCTACATCTAGACATTGAGAGTAATGGAGTCCAAACCAAGGTTTCAAATTTCATTTCAGATCACATCTTAGAGGCGGCTGAAATATGAAATTTCGGTAAGATTTCAGAATTTCAACTGAAATTCAGATGAAATTCAAAAAGCAAATTTAAAATCTAGTAAATTTGAAAAAAAATACAAAAACAAAAGTTTGGCCAAAATCAAGGAAATTTCGGCTAGATTTGCCGAAATTTCAATGATTTTCAACCTTCTACGAAATACACTCTAAAAAATTAGAAAAATATATGAAAAAATCATCCAAGCATTTATCTACATTTCTTTTATGTTTGAATGCAAAATACTAAGTATTTGCACATAAAATTTCCAAATTAGGGTTTAGGGTTTAGGCCGAAATACATCATGTAATGCTAAAATCCAAGTTAGGGTTTAGACCAAAATACATCATTTAAGGTCGAAATCCAAGCTAGCATTTAGAGTTTAGGCCAAAATATATTATTTAAGGCCGAAAATCTAAGTTATTTTTAGGGTTTAAGCTGAAATCCAAGTTAAGGTTTACATAATTTGTGTGTGTGTATATATATATGAGAATGGTTCCATACTCCTCGGAGTACGTACTCCCAGCTCTAGTATTCCACTTAAATGATATTATTATACCTTTTTATCCTTTTGAGTATACTCTAATACCGATTATAAGTTATTCCAAAGTGAGTTTCACTAAAAATTTTATCAAAATCCACCCTTTATAGCATAACTTGTTTATGTATATCTTTCACATATGTAAAAGGGTATATAGCAAAAAAAAGGCTTTGATGAATATTTTCAACCGTATCACATTGGAGTATCTTAGAATTATTATTAGAGTATACTGAAAGTGGTAAAGAAGGATAACACTTTTATTTAAGTGGTATATTAGAGGTGGGAGTTTGTACTCCCGAGAGTATGGAAAAGGCTTCCTCTCTCTATATATAATATTCAAAAACTTTTCACATGTATTCCTCATAAAAGGTATTGCAATTATCCACAAAAAATTTAGGGCCATATCTGGTCCTAAAAACATTAAAACCGGTCGAAAAACCGTGCAAACCAGTCATAAAACCTGAAATCTCAGTGAAATTTATTGAAAGTTCACCGAGATTTCCTGAAAATACTGTAGCAACCCTAATTTTTAAATTGTTTTTATTTCGCCGAGATTTGGAATTTCGGCCCTTTCAAATTCTAAAATTTCATCGAGATTTGAAACCCTGGTCTTGAAGGTGCGACAACCTGCCGGTGACACCAACAGAGGCTTGGCTGCAATGGAGGAACAATGGAGGTGCCCAGCAAATATTGGGAGTTTTTTTCTTTCTTTTCTGAATTGAACTGTGATTATCAAATTTGTGGTCATGAATTAAATTACCAATTATTGTTGTGATTCAACTGATTTCTTTGAATGATTCCTGTGATAGTGTCATTATTGATCAAATCTTGTGAGACCATGACGAACTTCAAAATCATTGGATGGTAACAGAACTCATTTTTAACATTAGAACCAAATGTATTTAAGACATTTCAACGATAAGCCATAACTTAAAAGCCAAAAAAAGTCAGAACATATCCCTGTTTGTTTAGACTTAGACTTTTTGACTTATAGTTTAAAGCCATCTTTTTAGCTTAAACAGCTTAAAAACAGTCCGTTTTTATATGTGATAGAGATGGATAATTTTATCTTAAGCTCAGTGGTTTTGATCTAAAACCAACTTTCAATATTCTAAAAAACACATATTTGATGTATTTTGATTTTTAGTTATATAAAAGCTTATAGCTTTTAAAAAAGGCTAATTAAAAAACACCTCATTGTTTGACACTGTTTATTTAGGTTTAGACTTTTTAGTTTATAGCTTAAAACTAATTTTGATGCTTAAATAGTTTAAAAGTAATATGTTTTTATACATAGTAAAGATGAGTATTTTTACCATAACTTCAGTAACATTAGCTTAAGATCTACCATCAATAAGCTTAAAAAAACTTCTTCGATAGTTTTTGACTTTTAGTTACACGAAGAGTTATGATTTTTAAAAAATACAAACAAACATGTCAATTAATGAATTTGGCTTTTCAGCTTTAAACAGGAGAAAAAAACCAAACAAACAGGTGAACGATGAATTTAATCTCCTAGATTAATGCCTAATTGCAACTACCTCCCTTATTATATGACCTCGTTTAAAACTCAGGTTACTTGTGTATAGGGGTGGAAATCGAGCCAAGTTCTTATTTTTTCGAGTTTTTCTAAAATTGACATAGTTTGATTTAATATCATTTTATCTATAATTTGGATGTATTTTTAGAATCGAGCCAACGAGCCGAGTCAGAGCCAAATCTAATTTCATTCGAAATTGACTTATTTCAATATTTAACCAATGAATAAGTGTAATTAAAACAATTTTGAATCGAGCCAACGAGCCTCACCACTGAATTTTTTTTTAGACCTATTTTTTAGACTTACTAGTGTAGCTCCACTCCCCAGTCCCCACCGCCCCACCTCACGTGCTCCCCACCGCTCCAACCATGACATCGCCGACCGCCGCCGCCTACTGCCACCTCCTCCTCCTCGCGCTCCTCCTCCTCCCTCTCGCCGCGGCCGCCGCGCCTCACAGGCACCGCCTCCCGTCTCACCACCTGGCGTCCCTCAACGCATCGGAGCCGCCAACCACCTTTTTCGAGGTGGACCGCCCGATCCGCCAGCCGCGCGGCAGCGTCGGGCCCTGCTCCGTGCTCCTCCTGTCCCACTCCTTCGGGGCCACCTACGGCCACCCCCCAGTCACCGCCGCCTACGCGCCGCCCGCCTGCCTCGCCGCTGCGCACGCCCGGGGCGGGTCGCTCGCGCTCGCCGTGCTCGAGTGGAGCGCTGACTGCCGCGGTCGCCAGTTCGACCGCATCTTCGGCGTCTGGCTTTCCGGCGCAGAGCTCCTCCGTAGCTGCACGGCCGAGCCGCGCGCCACCGGCATCGTCTGGTCCGTCTCCCGCGACGTCACGAGATACGTGGCCCTCCTCGCGGAGCCCGGGGAGATCTCGGTGTTCCTCGGCAATCGCGTCGACAGCACCTACACCGGCGTCTACCATGTCAACCTCACGCTCCACCTCTACTTCCAACCCGCGCCGCCGACGCCCTCGCAGCAGGCCGATCTGATCGTGCCCATCTCGAGAAGTTTACCTTTGAACGACGGGCAGTGGTTCGCTATCCAGAATTCCACCGATGTTCAGTCCAAGAAGCTTGCCATTCCGTCGAACGCCTACCGGGCGGTCCTTGAGGTGTTCGTCTCATTCCACTCCAACGATGAGTTCTGGTACACCAACCCTCCGAACGAGTACATTCAGGCGAACAACTTGTCCAGCGTCCCCGGCAATGGCGCATTCCGGGAGGTCATTGTTAAGGTCGATGAAGATGTCGTCGGCGCTGTTTGGCCGTTCACTGTTATCTACACCGGTGGTGTCAACCCACTTCTCTGGCGGCCAATCACCGGCATTGGCTCATTCAATCTACCTACCTATGACATTGATATCACGCCTTTCTTGGGCAAGCTCCTGGATGGCAAGGAGCACTATTTTGGGTTTGGCGTGACCAATGCGTTGGATGTATGGTACATTGATGCCAATTTGCATCTGTGGTTGGATCATAAGATTGAGAGGACAATTGGGAGCTTGATCAGCTATGATGCACCTGCGGTTGTGCTGAACGTGGACTCAGGTTTCAGAGGACTGGATGGTCAGTTTGTGACAAGTGCAAGCCGGCATTTCTCTGCCACCGGGTGGGTGAAATCGTCATATGGGGAGGTCACCACAACTTTCTACCAGAGATTCAACTACGAGAACAGCAATGTGTATAATAAGAATGGCACCGTGCAAGTGGTGAACCAAACAATTGATGCAAAGTCTGGTGTTTTTGCCAAGGATTCTTCCGCGGTGCTTCTCTCAGAAGAAGTTCACCAGGTCTTCCCTCTGTATGTCTATACTGAAACCTCAGATCAAGTGGATGATGAGTACTCATTGGTTTCACTTGTCAAATTGGGCATCAATGAGAAGATGGTCTCTGGCGGGAAGCTGGGGTTCTCATACAGCTCTCTGTGGAATGCGCAGTCGGCACGCGGCATTATGAAGGTGAAGAATAATTCGCTGGTTGGCGGATTGGGGAAGACCCATCAGGTGTATAAATATGTGGGTACTGATGGATGCTACTTCAGGGATGTGAGTAGCAGGAATTACACTGTAATTTTTGACCATTCTGGTTACTCCTGCTGAAAGAGATGGCCAATTGGCCATATAGTGGGGCCAAATTCTCCAGGAATGATCAACAAGCAGGAAGAAAGTTGCTGGTGAACAAACTGTAAAGGTAGGGGACTGAATTGCCCATGGTTCAGTTTAGTTTCTCTTCAATAAAGATAGCGTAGGCTTGCTTATCCTTCATGTAGTTGGTAAAAAACTTGGATATTTTTTTGTAAACACTCCACTTTAAATATATTCGTCTTAAGAACAACTTCCCCTTCGAGTGTGGAGATTAATGTAAGTAGCTGTATCTTCAAATCTTTCTAAACTTATACTTAACGTACAGACGTGTTTATATTTGTCATTCCAAATAATATTGGTCAACTGTCATCAAAAGTACTTGTATAATTTTTGTACAAACCTATTACTATAAAATTAATGGTAAAGAAATCTATATGGAGAATATGTTTAAACTGATCTGTTTTGAAACAGAGGATGGCTGCGCGGACCGGGACTGTACACGTGAGTAGGCTATAAGCAATAGACTATTCAGATCTTTCCTTTTTTTCTCTAGTAAGGAGTATCTTTGCTGGTGAGAAACATTATATACAATTGCACGCTGCAATTGTTCTTCCACTGTGATCTGTAGCACATCCGAGTCCTGCTCAATCATGGCGGGGAAGCAAGCTTATACACACTAAAAATGCCTATTGAGGCTCTATTTGTAACGCAGGAATGTTAGAAACAGTTCAGTTTCTGCAGGAATCGAAAAAAAAAGATCCCGTGTTGTGTTCCAAACAGTGCCTTAGACTAACCAATCTTTTCTCGCTCAAGTTGTGCTGCGGTAAATATTTAGAGTATTTGGCTCAAAACTCGTTTTCCAGCAACTAATTATTTCCTTTCTGGACACTGCCTGCGAATGCCCCTTGTGAATCCAAGCTCTACGAACTACGATACCACCTCCTCATTGCCAAATGATGCCTAGATGTCGCATTCCTCGTCGTCCTCTCTTTTGCCATCAGTGGCTTGGACTTCTGTAAATATCTACTCTATTACAGAAGGAAGAAAGCCCATTCACCTGTCACCCACGCAATTTCGCGAAAAAATCCCTCCGTTTCTTCGAAATTACGGATAGGTCCTTCTGAATTACAAATAGGTCCTTCGTGATTTTTTGTGAGACAAAGATATTTTTTTCTTCGCATTTGGGTCCCTGACGCGATATTTTACGGAAAAATCTCCCGTTAAGTTCAAATCGCGAACAAGCCCTTTTCTAATTTTTCAGGATAGCGGACAGGTCTAAAAAATTAACAAACAGGTCCCTGCTTCTTACGTTTAGGTCCTTTCTCCGTTTTTCCCGGAAAAAATGTTTCGTCACCCAAAAAACCCAGAAAAAATGTTTTCGTCACAAAAAAAACACAGATTCGTCGAAGCTTTTTCCCTAACTCGATTTTCCATCTCGATCTCTGATAGCGCCGTTGTATTCACGGTTGGGCCCTCTGGTGGGTAGTTTTGCGGAAACAAAAAAATACATCCAGTCCCTTCTACCGGTATAGACTTTTTCCCTAGCTCGTTTTTCCATCTCGATCTCTGATATTTTTTAAAGCATGTATTATTACTCGGTAGACGCGTGGAGTGTTAGACTCGACAAAAGATAGTTGTCATCTCTAATAATTTTTTGCCCTTTTTCATCTAGGCTATTTTCCCACCTCGGTTTTCCAGCTCGGTTTTTCCCAAGAAAACACCGAAAGACCCTCCAAAAAAATAGAAAATACATCTCGATGCTTTTTTCTTAAAAAAAGAAATCGCTTCCGCTCACGCTACACAGTATGCCGTTCGAAAGACCTTCCAAAAAATAGAAAATACATCTCGATGCATTTTTTCTCAAAAAAAAGAAATCGTTTCATTCGTACATCAACGTCTTATTATTGTATTCATGGTTGGTCCTCCGTTGGGTAGTTTTATGAAACAAAAAATACATCCAATCCCTTCTCTGGGTATAGACTTTTTTCCCACTTCGCTTTTCCATCTCGATCTCGATATTTTTAAAACGTGTATTATTACTCGGTGGACCTCCAGCTTTATTTTTCGAAGAGGATCAACGAACCAAATTTCGTACGGAGTGGCTGCATGAAAAAGTCCCTCCGTTTTGTTCGAAATTACGGATAGGTCCTTCTGAATTACAAATAGGTCCTTCGTGATTTTTTGTGAGACAAAGATATATTTTTTTTCTTCGCGTTTGGGTTCCTGGCGCGGTATTTTACAGAAAAATCTCCCGTTAAGTTCAAATCGCGAACAAGCCCTTTTCTAATTTTTCAGGATAGCGGACAGGTCCAAAAAATTAACAAACAAGTCCCTACTTCTTACATTTAGGTCCTTTCTCCGTTTTTCCCGGAAAAAATGTTTTCGTCACCAAAAAAACCCGAAAAAAATGTTTTCGTCACCCAAAAAACCTGGAAAAAATGTTTTCGTCACAAAAAAAAACAGATTCGTCGAAGCTTTTTCCCCAACTCGATTTTCCATTTCGATCTCGATAATACCGTTGTATTCTGGTTGGGCCCTCCGGTGGGTAGTTTTATGAAACAAAAATACATCCAATCCCTTCTACCCAGATAGACTTTTTCCCATTTCGCTTTTCCATCTCGATCTCGATATTTTTTAAAGCATGTATTATTACTCGGTAGACGCGTGGAGTGTTAGACTCGACAAAAGATAGTTGTCATCTCTAATAATTTTTTGCCCTTTTTCATCTAGGCTATTTTCCCACCTCGGTTTTCCAAATTTCGGTTTTCCCAAGAAAACACCGAAAGACCCTCCAAAAAAATAGAAAATACATCTCGGTCTGTTTTTTTCTCAAAAACGAAATCGTTTCCGCTCACTTGCAGCAGACGCCGTTCGAAAGACCTTCCAAAAAATAGAAAATACATCTCGATCTGTTTTTCTCAAAAAAAAGAAATCGTTTCATTGCCTTGTATCATCGTCTTGCCGCTATATTCACGGTTGGTCCCTCCGTGAGTAGTTTTGAAAACAAAAAATACATCCATCCCTTCTACCGGTATAAACTTTTTCCCCACTCGCTTTTCCATCTCGATCTCGATATTTTTTAAAACATGTATTATTACTCGGTGGACCTCCAGCTTTATTTTTTCGAAGAGGATCAGCGAACCAAATTTCGTACGGAGTGGCGTGACGCGGCATAGCGCGGGTTCCTATCTAGTTGCTCTTCCTCCTCACGGATCCAAAAGCCGGAGAACGGGAGAACCGGAGAAGCCACCCCACGCCAGCTCTGAAGTCAAAATACAAAACGGTCTTTAGCTCTCACAGGCTCCAGCTCGGAAACCAACAGAAGAAGCCAGAGGACGTTGGGCCAACCGACTCCGACTTATTCACGAAAACTAGGATACTGAATTACATGGCCTAGCGGCCATCGAAATGAAATGAGGCTTTGCTGTTGTTGCCCTGCTCTAGATACAGTTAGGGTGTGTTTGGTTGCTTATACCAAGTGGTATATGTATAGGATGGTTCGAAAAAAAATATTACTCATATGTTTAGTTGCTTAAATGGAATCATCCTATCCTGCATGGTGTGATACAACATTTGAGGAATATTCCCTATAGATGCCGAACTATTCCATTCATCTAAAATAATAGAATCAAATAATACAAGATCATCCCATCCCATTTAACATAATTCCACCAACCAAACACACCCTTACACCCCCTCAATTTGCAAGAGGGGGAGTGTAGGGATGGCAATCTTACTAGATTACTCGTGTGCCTCACAGGTAAAAATCTTAATAGAGGTGGGTATGTCCCTTTTTTATTACCTGCGAATATGTTTATAGGGGGCCAAATTCTACCCAACGGGTATGGGTATAGAGGAGCTTCACCGTACCCATTCCGCCCGATTACCTGCCACCTCCTATTGACATACAGGCTAAAACAGACGCCCAGTTGGCCCCTCGATCCTCAATTTGTGGTACTTCATTTCAGTAATTGTTGAACTTAACCATCTGTGTATTATTTGTTTGCATGTATTATTTTAATTCTTATTCTTATGTACATTTGAAATTTTGAATCATTGATAATCATTCTTTGATCTATAGAATATTGCTAATACCCAAAACTTCATCAAAAAGATTGTATTAGTACCATAGCTCGTTAGCTTTTAGTACCATTTGGTTGGAAAGATTGTTGATGGTGGCGGGTAAACAAGTATACCCACGGGTATCGGGTACTCGCAGGTGACGGGTATGGGCGAGATTTTTCGCCCGTGACCCTTCGCGGGTATACCCGTGGGAGAGATTTTGGTTTGCAGGTATGGGTATGAACGAGTACTACCTGTACCAGCTGCACCCGATTGCCATCCCTAAGGGAGTGAAAGCATTCTTCTCATTTCACTGCAGAACCGTCCTTTAAAAAGAAGAAAAATTATGGCTAGAGATCTTGAAATAACCGTATCTCTCAAAATGAGCACTCAATTTGTGGCCATTCCGACAATATGTTATTGTACGACAAGATCAACCGTTGTAGGGGCTCAACACCTAGGGCCGTCAAGAATAGACAGGGGTAAGGAACATGTGCTAATTTATATTTCAATTTCCATGTTGTATTAAGGAGGAATGTACCAAAATGCCCTTTCCTAAGTCATATAATTGAGGGGCATTTTTGGGATACATCCCTCCACCTCTCCTCTATATAAAGCACCCTAGGGAGAAATATTTCAGAATATGACACTCAATTCGTGTGCCTCTTTGGCTGTATGTATGACATATGGGGTCATCTGAGCCAATGACTGTGGGTCAGAGTGTTAAATCCTGAAATGTGAATTTTAAAGAGTGTCATATTCTGAAATCTCCCCCCTAGGGAGGGCATGAGGGGACTCCCTCATTTCTTTCTCTCTCAACTCTCATTATCATGTGGTCTCCTTTGTCATGACAAAGGGTATGAAAATACCCACTGTTTAGCCTTAATGCTACAATAGTTGGAGCCATCCGTGCGGACCATGCAAAAAGCTACACAAGAGAGGGGAATCGAAGGCTTGCTGTTGCCATAAGGGGGGTCCCGACACCCCCTTCACACTGACTAGGGGGACCCATATAAAAAAACCGCCGAGCATGGGCCAAGGGCCCTGGCGTACACCTCGACACCTCACGCGAGTGCTTGGTGTATAAACTAAAACCGTCACACATGGGCCAAGGGCCCCCGCGTACACCTCAACACTCCACGCGAGTGCTCGTTGTATAAAATAAAATTGCCGCGCATAGGCCAAGGGCCTCGGCGTACACCTTGATGCCCCACACTAGTGCTCGGTGTATAAAAAATCAGTCGTGCATGGCCCAAGGGCCCACCTCGACGCCCCACATGAGTGCTCGGTGTATAAATTAAAACCATCGTGCATGGCTCAAGGACCCCAATGTACACCTCGACGCCGCATGTGAGTGCTTGGTGTATAATCTAAACGAAAGGGGTACCTGCATGATCTAAACGAAGGGACACCCTCAGTACCCTCTCCCTCAAAAAATGAAAGTGGTATCGAGGGTACCCCCTCTAAAAAATAAGGGGGGTATGCCTTCGCCTCAATGGCAAGGGAGTCCGTCTTGAAGGCCATGCCTTGGCGGATGTTGCATACCCCCTTCACCTACCCCCTTCATCCTAAAACGAAGGGGTACCCTTGGTACCCCCTCCTTCCAAAAAATGAGGGGGTATGCCTCATCTCAACAACAAGGGAATCCGTCTCAAAGGCTATGCCTCGGCAGATGTCGTATACCCCCTTCACCCTAAAATGAAGGGGGTACCCCACTCCCTCAAAAAATGAAGGGGATACCCTCGGTGCCCCCTCACTCCAAAAAACGAGGGGGGTATACCCTCACCTCAACGGCAAGGGATCCTATCTCGAAGGCCATGCCTTGGCGGATGTCGCATAACCCTTCACCTAAAAACGAAGTGGGTACCCCCGGTACCCCCTCCATCCAAAAAAAGGAGGCAGAATGCCTTTGCCTCATCGATAAGGGAGTCCGTGTCGCTGGCCTTGCCTCGGCGGACCTCACATACCCCCTTCACTTTCAACAAAGAGGGTACCCCTGGTACCCTATCCATCAACACAAAAAAATGAGAAGTGTCCCCTAGTACCCCATTCACCATGAACGAGGGTGTACCTGAGTACCCACTTCCCAAAAAAAAGAGAGAAAAGGCCGTGTCTAAAAAGGTTTGGGGACGTCGCTCGGCTATGCCTCCCCCTCGCACCCTTCGCTGCGCTAGGGCATGTGTAAAAACGTTTGGAGACGACGCCCTGCTACGTCTTCCACCTCAAACCCTTTGCTGCGCTAGGACATGTCTAAAAAGTTTGGGTACACCGCCTGGCTATGCCTCCCCCTCGCACCCTTCGCCGCGCTAGGGCATGTCTATAAAGGTTTAGGGATGACACTTAGCTATGCCTCGCCCTCGCACCCTTCGCCACGCTAGGTCGCGTATAAATAGGTTTGGGTACGACACTCAGATACACCTCCCCTTCGCACCCATCGTTGCGCTAAAGTGCATGTAAAAAGATTTGGGGATGATGCTCGGCTACACCTCCCCCTCACACCCTTCGTTGCACTAGGACGCATGTAAAAAGGTTTGAGGACGATGCTCAACTACGCCTCCCCCAGCTCCCTTTGCTACGCTTGGCGCGTCTAAAAAGGTTTGGGGACAATGCTCGGCTATGCCTCCCCCATTGCTTCATTCATTGCGCTAGGGTGCATCTAAAAAGGTTTGGGGTGCACTAGGGTGCATTTTGCCAAGAGACCTCGTAATAACCCTTCTCGTCACCTTAGAACACCTATGCAAATACCTACATGTGGCTAAAGGGGGACGATACTATGTATCTAAAAGTGCAAGACGTATGACCACAACAAAATAACGACTACGTATAATAACCCACGATGTAGACTTCGCTTCCACGAACCTTGCTCTGGCACGTCGTCCACCTCGAAGGCCATGCCTTAGTGTGGCATCTTCGCATCGATGACTTCGCTTCCACGAACCTCTCTTCAGCATGCTACCCACCTCGAAGGTCATGCCTCGGTGGGGCGTTTTCGCATTGATGACTTCACCTCCAGGGACCAAGTTCCGGCGCACCACCTATCTCGAAGGCCATGCCTCAGTGCAGCAGCGTTGATGACTTCAGCTCCACAAGGCTAGCTCTGGCGCGCTGCCTACCTTGAAGGCCATGCCTTGGCGTGGTGGCTCCATGTCGGTGACTTCGCTTCATGGAAATCGCTTGGGCACGTCGCTCTCCTTGAAAGCCCTGCCTCGGTGCAATGACACCGCGTCGATGACTTTGGCTTCACGGACCTCACTCTGACACATTGCTTGCCTTGAATGCCATGCCGGTGCGGCAGCTCCGCGTCGACAACTTCGTCTCCACGGGGCTCACTCTAGTGCGCCGGCCACCTTGAAGGCCATGCCTCGGTGCGACAGCTCTGCTTCAATGACTTTGGCTCCACTAGGCTCGCTCCGATGCGTCGCCGACCTCGAAGGCCATGCCTCAGCTCGGCGATTCCACGTTGACGACTTTGCTTCCATAGACCTCGCTCCCACGCGTGGCATGGTGGCTCCGTGCCAGCGACTTCGCTTCCATGGACCTCGCTTCGACACGCCGCCCGGCTCAATGGCCATGCCTCGGTGTGGTGGCACCGCGTCGATGATTTCTACTCCAGGGACCTTGCTCCGGCATGCCGCCCGCCTTGAAGGCCATGCCTCGGTGCACCAACATCGTGTCGACAACTTTGGCTTGGCTTCGGTGCGCCACCCACCTCAAAATTATGTCCGCGGTGGAAAAGGACCTATAGGAGGTTGGCACCCCACGGCATTAAGTGGATAATAGTTTCCCATAATAATAATCTATTTTCTTATCACAATCTTTGTTTTTCAGTAACGAACCTATGCATATGGATTAGGCTGGGTATTGGTATTGCAATGGTTTTATGTAAGATAATAGATTATGATACGGTGGGAATTCATGCATTAATGTTGTAATCCCGACTTGTTGAGTACCTTCTGTACTCATCCCTATTATTATCAATCTCCTTGTAAAAGAATTAGGTCGAAGGTCTCCCCAATGGGTAGTCCCCATACAACCATATTCCTATGAGACCAAGATCGCCCACAAGTTTGACCAACCTCTCGTGGAGTACCACTCGAGGTTCAGAGGACGACTCAAGAGATGATGGAAAGAGAGGATGTTTAACAACCTTAAGGAGTACTTTGTAACCTTGTATGCCTCACAATTAGAAAGGTAACTAGTAAGGTTGTTTTACATTCATTATAGAGACCTTTATATTATGACATTATATTAATGTACCACTTACCATGCTTTTTGATGTGCTACTCTGATGTGACATTGCCCTGTAAAGCTAGTATTTACAGAGTAACAACTTCCAAGACTAGACACACTTCCTAAGACGAGGTGTGCCGGGTTGCCACATATATCAGCATTGTTTCTTGCTTTAACCATTGGGCATCTTTGTTAAATAGATGAGCGTGTCCCGTCAGACCTGAAGAACATTATGCAGGCTAGAATGGACAAGAAACTTACACAAGCACAGCTTGCATAGGTTCCAATCTTACTTATTGCCAACTTCAAATCTGTAACCTCTCTAACTTTATTCATAAGCCATATTGTTCCACTATCAGCTGATCAATGAGAAGCTACAAATCATCCAAGAGTACTAGTCTGGGAAGGCTATCCCAAACCAACATATCATCGTCAAGCTGGAAAGGGTTCTTGGTACAAAGCTGCGAGGAAAGAAGTGAAGCCAGCATACATGTGGCATGGCATGAGTTTAGGCTTTTAAGAGTTGGCTTGGCAAGTTTTTACTATCTACTAAATCATGCAACTGCGAGAAAACTGGAGTAGGTATTTATCTAAGGTGTTTGTAAATATAATAAGGATATTTCTCTGGCTCGGCCGTCTGAACACAACAAATAGTATCATATCCATCCCCACCGTTCTCATAAACGAATTTTGTGAATTGTCGAAGAATTGATGCTTCTACTTTCCTTTTATTTTTTGCAGTTTATTTCATCATACTGTTGATCTGCATCTTGTACCTCTGGTGGATTAGGCGAGTGGCGGCCAAGGATGAGACGAATCTCTACCATTGTGGAACTTTCAAATGCAAGGTAGAAGATCATTCCTCGGGAGTGATACCTAGTCTGGTCGTAGAAGATTGTTTGGGGGATTGAAAAAGCATAGGGCATCTGGACAGAGAAGCCCCAATGCTTAAAAGAAATATTGCAAACACTATTGTTGATTGTTGCGTCCATATTTTTAGAATGTTGCACAGTGTAACTTTTTTTAATAACTAGATTCACTCGTTTTGGGATTTCTACACCACTTTTCAAACATATTGAGGTCTCATACTCTGTATGATGTCCATTACTACTCAAGGTTTGTTGAATATGTTCATAAATGAGAATTTTAAAATGTTTTTTTGATATTGCCACATATACTTTGTAATATTGCACATGTATGTAAAAATTGTTACATAAATATTATATGAAATTGTTGTGCCGATCTGATAGACCGTATCCCCTATCGTACCATATAATAAGCCTATGTGAAATATTCATATTCGGTATCTGTCTGGGTTTCGTCAGTGTGTTCCTTGCCAATGAAAACTGTGCTGAACGCCTGAACCTTATGCCTGATTTCACGGTGTTCGACCTGTTGCCTGGTAACTATAGCATGATGATTGTTCACTGTTAGGTTACAACAGCTAGGCCTGTTTGGGATGCTAGCCTTCCATCGAATATTTATTGAGAGTGAATGTCTTTTCCTCAAAAAAAAAATCTAAGAAATTGCTAGGTTCCAAACGGGCCTTGGTTGCTATCTGCCAATGGCAAAATGGTGTTTGTATGGTTCTCCAACCAAGATGCATATATCTCACAAAAAAGGAATGAGCCGTGCTTTTATACTTTATCTCCTAATACAAGGTGCACAAATCTTAAAGTAAACGAAGCGATAAGTAATCATTATCTACCCTTCGTTTATGCTTAATATTTGTGCAACATTTAAAAAGAAATACATAGAATCACCTCTCAAAAGGAATACATATCTATAGTTTTCCGCCAATCTAAGTGATAAGTTGAGTTTCATTTCTACCTGGCGGATGGCAGGGTTAACAATACCGAACCGAGATGAAAATTCGAGCTCCCCTCGACATTAATTTTTGTCAAAAATCAGTATAAACCAAACTATTTGCAAAGTCAAACTTTTTGAATTCAGTGGTCAAAAAGCGATAAAAAATAAAAACCGATCGATTTGACCAATTTTTGATTGATTTTGCTCATTTTTTACCAGTTTTGTTTGATTTGCAATCTAGATCGGCACACTCAAGGACTAGCTTTTTATTTCTATTTTCCACTGGTTTTCTTCGATTTTTGATCAGTTTTGTCCGATTTTCAACCGGTTTACATTGAATATGGCAAACTCAAGGAAAATTATAAAAAATTACGTAAAATCTGAATAAATACAAATTAATCTATAAAATACCTCATAGAAATTTTAACAATTTTTTAATTTATTTATTGCTTCGGAAAATTAGAAACAAAAATTAATGAAGAAGAACAAAAACATTGTCATATTTTTTATAAAATTTACATGCTTGATCATGTTTCAATTTTTAATGGTAACATAAAAATTTCCCAAGGATCATGTATTAAAATTCAAGAAATATTAGACTTCATTTAGTGCCCTAAAAAATAAAAAATAGAAGAACATATACAAAGATAGTAGCACTATCAAAATTTTATAAAAATCCACAAATCTGATAATCATCCGAAAATTTTACAGAATCATTAGCATTGCATCATGACCTCACACAAAAGTTTTCAAAAATTTATAACACGATTTGACAGCTCAATTAAATCATGAATTGCTAACTGCTTTGCCCTATTTTTTCTTTTTTCTATTATGTATATTCGAATTTTCTCAAAAATGTATCCCAAATTTGAGTTTTCAAAAAAATTTCATCCCATATGTCAAAAAATCTATTAATATTAATTTTAGAGAATTTTTGGATAAATTTTTCTATTTTTTTGAATTAAAATTTGAATTAAATCAATTTACCGACCGTCAGCTTGAGACGGTCGAAAATCGTCATTTTTGAATGATTTTCGTCGATTTGGAACCCTGATGGTGATGGACGGTCTACTGGGCCCCATCTAATTGAGTTGCAAACACCAAACCCGCAGGCTGCAGAATTCACAAACCCGCTAAGGAGCGTACCCGAACCTCAAGTCCTCGAAAGCAGCGGTTTGGCGCGCGCGGCGGCGACGGGCGCGCTCCCTCCCCTTCCCTCCACTAAACCGAATCAAACCACCACCCACCACCTTCGCGCTCGAAATCGCCCCCTCCAGTTCGCGCCGCCGCCGACCACCCATCTCGACAATAATGTATCCATCCAGCTCCGCCGAGAACGCAGCTTTCGCGGCGCAGAAACACCGGGCCCGAACACGAGGCGAGGCGACCCCATTATCCATCCCGGCGCTCTGAGACAGATGGACTCCGGCAAATAGCTCGACCCCCCGAGCTCGCCGGAACCAGCGCGGCGGTGCCGTGCCCTCCCTCGTCTTCCTCGTTTGCTCTTAATTCCGGCGTAATTACGAGGCTGAGGAGGAAGGGCCGCCGCGAAGCAAGAACCGACCGGAGCTAGCGTCCCCGTGCCGTGCTGTTCTTTGGCTATCCATTGGTTTCGTTTGGTTCTTGATTCCCTCCTCTGTTTTGAGAGTCCGTGCGCGCTGGAGGAGGGCAACGGCGGGGTGGCGAACTGGCGAGTGGCTGCTGGCCTGCCCTTGTCCGGGAGGGGCAGCCGTTGCCATGGGTGCGCTGTGGGGTCTTCGCCTCATCGTCGGGGTCCAGCTGCTCTTCATCTTACTCGTGCCGCTCCAGTCGCAGGCGGGGCGGGGCGGGTCTCCGCTCAACGGCGAAGGTAACTAGCCACGCCGTGTTGAGCAGAGGGCAGTCTGCATCGAGACGCTGGATGCGATCTTGTTCGGTTTGGTTGGGTCTGGATGATTTTGCGACTGGCTCACTAGCTGGTGTGGTGTTCCTGTACATGTGCTAGGATTGGCGCTACTGGAGCTGAGGGCGAGGGTGAAGGCCGATCCCCATGGAGCCTTCGACGATTGGGATCCCATGGACAACAATCCGTGCGGCTGGTCCGGCGTTCAATGCTTTGACGGTAAAGTAGAGATTCTGTAAGTCCGTTTTTCCTCTAATTTTTTTTCCATATGATGTCCATGCCGATGCCATTATATTTGTTCTTGAAGTGCCAATTTAATAGTTTGCTGCATTGTTCAATTTTTCTTGTTAGGAAATAGTTTCTTTGTTGTAATTACCATGATTTTTTTTTCAAATCATATTTGTGCCTATATGATTTTCTAAGGTGGTTTTAATTAAGCATCATGTACCTTGAGTTCTTATCTGCTTCAACATATAGGAACTTAACAGGCCGAGGATTGGCTGGAACTCTCGCACCTGAGATCGGGAGCCTTCACTGTTTAAAATCACTGTGAGTAATTTTCTACACTTATATGGGAAGTCAGAACTTAAAAGTTACTCTTGGGATCAAGTGCACCGCATTATGTTACGTGAAATCTGTGTGTCAGATGATATTTGCTTAATGCTTGTTTCTGTCTAGTATACTACCGAAGAACAATTTCCATGGAGCAATTCCCAGAGAGTTCAGAGGGCTAACTGCTCTTGAAGTGCTGGATTTGAGCAGCAACAAGTTGGATGGACCAATTCCAGAAGAAATTAGGGCAATGCCACTGCTCAAACAACTGTAAGGATGATTGTGTCCTTCGTTCTCTGTTCTTTGCTTTGCATAATTAGGGACTATCGTGTTTCAGATCGCTTCATGACAACCAGTTCCAAGAAGGTGTCTCTACTTTTGACATACAAGATATATCTGCTGAGCAGGCAGGATGCTTGAGCAGAAAACTGGGTTGCTGGTAAGGGGCTATACCGGTGTTACTTTTCTAAATTGCCAGGCTATGTTTCATAAAGTTTTATCTCACCTCCTAACAGATCTTCATTCTACAGGTTGGGGTTTAAGGATTGGATTTCTTTCAGTGGTCTCCGAGATAAATATTGCACCAATCTACCAAGTAATTGATCATTTCCATATTGTAAATTCAGCCCTTCTTCCTTTATGTTGTACACAGCAGTAAGCATTTATATCCTTGAATGTCTGTCAGGTTTTAGTGAGCCAGACATCATGCAGCATTTGCAGTCCTTTGCAAGCACGATGCGCCGCAGACTGCTACGCGAAGCTGGCAATCTACCTGCTCTTTCAGGGAATGATGCTAAATCGTCTGGCCAGGCAAATTCAAAAGAAATCCAAAGGGCATTTGATGTTCTATCTCTAGGGAGTGGTTCATTCTCTGCGTTTCCAAATTCAGACGGCCAAATTCTGGTGCCTTTGCTTCCAGAATCGGTTCTAACTGCTGATGCTGCGGCATTGCAGCAGCTGTCTGCAGCAGTAACCCAATCGACTGATGAAGAGTTGTCTGGTGCGAAGTACAGCAAATGGGCATATCTGATCATAATTCCAGCTACAATATTGCTGATTGGTCTGCTGATTGTTGCATCGATTTTGGTTTGGCGGAAGCGAGGGCGTGCGCCAATAGGGCCTTGGAAAACAGGGCTAAGTGGCCCGCTTCAGAAGGCATTTGTAACAGGTAAACATTCTTATTATCCTATCTGATTATACGGTTTAGGAGGTTAATGCATCACATGACAGAAACTTAGAAAGTAGAAGCAAAGCACCAAACTACAACAAAAGGATATTTTTAATTTCACATGCATAGCCTGAAAAACGTTTCAAGAACATGTGCGTCTTTTGTGATGCAAATAGTGTTTGAGGTGTGTCGGATGCTCCTACTTGGAACAGGCACATAATCAACTCAGGAACTCTAATATTCTTTCAGTTATAATTGTTGAAATGTTATAGCCCCCAGGTAATGCAGTTAACTTCTGTAGCTTAATTCTTGCATTCAGGTGTTCCAAGGCTAAACAGACCTGAACTTGAAGCTGCTTGCGAGGATTTCAGCAACATCATCAACACTTACCCTAGCTGTACCGTGTTCAAGGGAACATTATCCAGTGGAGTTGAGATCAGTGTTGTCTCCACTGCCATTTCATCGATCAAGGACTGGCCCAGGAGTTCAGAAACGTGCTTCAGAAAAAAGGTTTGCCACTCGCAAGATCTTCTAGTAGTCAACACGAACAAGTTGTAAGTAGTAAATCTTTCAGTGCTAGTAATTTCCTTGTGTAGATAGACACACTATCAAGAGTCAACCACAAGAACTTCGTTAATCTCCTCGGCTATTGCCTAGAGAATGAACCCTTCATGAGAATGATGGTGTTCGAGTATGCTCCAAATGGCACTCTCTCAGAGCATCTTCATCGTAAGTGATTTTACTTTTGCATAACCTCCTCACACATATTCATAGGCAGTGGCCTGCAAATTGAATGTACTGATCTTGCAGTCAAAGAATTTGAGCATCTGGACTGGGCTGCGAGGATGAGGATCATCATGGGCACGGCATACTGCCTCCAATATATGCACCATGAGCTCAATCCGCCTGTTTCGATAAATGATGTGCGCTCCGACACTATCTTCATGACAGATGATTATGCTGCCAAGGTACAGATCCACTAACTGTGGTGCTCCTGACAACACATGTATAGTATGTCCATTCATTTCAAGTAACTGCAAGTGAGGCTGACAGGTCGAAATGGCGATTAGAGAGGGTGAATGATCTCAAATAATTTTTCCCATATACTGAATAAGAAGAGCCAACAAGAAATCAAGAACTTCACCCTATACTTGCTCGTACGGTTTTGATGATCAAGATTATCTTAAATAGCATCCGACATGTCATAGCAAGTATGAACAAGAGAAAAACAAGTTTAAAATACGATCTACTAAAATTTTCTTCTCAAGCACAAAGAACTGTTTATTACAAAGATTGAAGCAAAGTTTGCTAAGATGATTGGGATATGATCTAATAAAAATTCATCCATCAATCGTTCATTTTCAGCAAAAGATCCAAAAGCAATTAGAAGGAGGAGAGGCAAAATCAACTTGCAATAATTTAAAATGAGGAAAGTAAATGCTAATGAAAATTTCAGAATAAAAGAGAAAATAAAATTTGTATTGCATAGATAAGAAGATTTACAAAGCCAACTACCATGTGGGCAAAGCTCACAAATGAGCATACAAGGTAACCCTAAACCTTGCTACAAAGCTTGGGAAGAGGCATCCCTCTATTTATAGACTAAAAGCACACTAACTTGACCGATACTCTATCCGCGAATCTTGATTCAACGATCCTCCTTCACTTGAGTAGAGCTCAAGTTGGTATCCCAACTATCCACTTATCCTAATAGGTTTTATCTATTTATGTTAACTTGACCATTATTCCATCTGTGAAACTTGATCCAACGATCCTTCTTCATTTGAGCAGGGCTCAAGTTAGCATCTCAACCATCCACTTGTCCTCCCAGTTCGCAGCAACTCCTAACCTCAGTCATCTTTAGTGCCACCTGACCGTCTGGACCTCGGTTCTTCTAGCCTACTCATGGTCTTCTCCATCTCACTATGACCTAACTCTAAGTCCTGCAACCATCATAAACAAGAGAAACCCATCACATAGCACTGTTCACAAGAGATACAATTTATAATTAACACAGTATGAATTCTCAATTAAATGCATCGCTCAAGCTTATTGGGAAGGCCAACCGTAACTCAAAATTGCAAATTTAGTTTTCTAAACTAAAACAAACTCACACAAATCGACACAACCCTAATAAATATCAAATACTCATCACACATCTATGGATTGACCTCCACATGATCTCACTTAGGCACGGATGTGTTATGGTGTTACTCAACCAATATGCCATGTCAGACTAGGACACAACCATCAGTCGAGTAAAATGGAAAGTGTCATGACTATATTCTTGAGATAATTTGTAATGCATCCTACTGGTGCAGATTGCAGATATTGGTGTCTGGAAAGAAGTTGCGACCAAAGCAAAGACTGCAAACGAGGACAGCAGCAGCCGTTCTGAAGCTCCTCCTGATCTCGCCAGCAACGTCTACTGTTTCGGCGCGCTTCTGATAGAGATCATATCCGGAAAGCTTCCTGAATCAAACGATCGAGAATCCATGTGCAACTGGGTATGAATTCTGCAATATCAAACTTCAAAGTTCATTTCTTAGACACTGCATCGGTACAATTATAAAATTCCCTTCACCACAGGCTGCCGAGCATCTGAAAGACAAGAGCTACAGCAAGCTCGTCGACGCATCGCTGAAGAATCACAATGGCAAAGAGCTCGAGACCGTCTGCGAGGTGATTCAGGAGTGCATTGACCCTGACTCGACGCAGAGGCCGACGATGAGAGATGTCACCAGCAAACTGAAGGCTGTTCTTAGCATCTCGCCTGAGGCAGCGACGCCGCGGCTCTCGCCTCTCTGGTGGGCTGAGCTCGAGCTACTATCCGTGGAGGCAAGCTAGCAGAATGCTGTACAACATTGCTTGTGCACCAGCAAACTGTAACATCCCTGTTTACAAGGCTAAGAAGAACACCTATGTATGTATAAAGGATTCGTGCTCCTGATCCTATGAACAATTTCACTGTAAAGTTACTGATGCTTATGATCATCCATGCAGAAAATTGTTGTAACAGATGTGATGTAACTAATGTACATGTTGATCTTTACACAAGAAGGGAATATGATGACTTGTATGAATATTTATATTTTTTATTCGAGCAATAATCAAACAAGTGACTGCTGTTAGGCCATAAACTTGAAATGTTTCGACGACAGGGACACATGGCAACTGTTGCCTGTCGGCATGCGTGGTCTGATACACCTGCACAAACTCAAAGTAGCTATAAGACAACTTTTGGTTGAAATTACTAAAAGAACATTCAGATATCTAAAAGTGTCCATGAGATGTTCTCGATTATTATTACTATATATGTATCTGCTCAAGATATCATGGAGTTTTGCAAACGAGGCGAAAATGGCGACGTCTACCTCGCTGTTTCTCCTAAAAGAAAGTAAAAGAACTGACTAACATTTGGAGTCCTCAGTTTCTGGATATCCTTGGGGCATTTAATTGCATCAAACGTAGGGGTTAGGACTGATTCAGTACCAATAATGCTAATCCAGTGATCGACAAATTCTCTTAACAATGAATGGTTGAGGTTTTATGATGACTTTATCCATTTAATTCCATAGATGTTTTCTGCCTGTCTGTTTTGCTCAATGAAACCATGTACCAATTATTCAGAAGCTACGTGCATCACAAACTTATTGTCGACCGTGCCAACTCAATCAATTAATCAATCGTGTTGATCGATGCGACAAACTTTACAAGTCTTAAGAGACATTCCAGATACTAAAAACTACACGGGCATTCCTTCCATCCACAAGCATTCCAATTTCACATTTTGCATGTCCAAATTCAGGTGTAATCAGTGAACCTAATTTGTGATAAATCATGTAAATCTCATGTTGTTGAGTCATGTGTGTGTGTTGAGCCTAGGCCCAAATAAGCCCACACGGATTGTGTGTATATGTGTATACCAAAGGAAAGAGTGAGATGATCTGGATACTTCCTAACCTCGACATGGTATCAGAGCTAGGGGCGATGGTGGCGGCGATTGAGGAGAGGCGGCAACGACGGGTTGGCGCCGAGGCTTGAGTGGCTGCGGGAGGTGCTGGAGTCGTAGGAGGACGGCGTGCGGGTGGCCGTGTGAAAGCCGAGGAGTCCAAGCCGGGCGCGGAGATTGCGCTGCGGAGGCCCGGTGTGAGTCACGGGCCACGCGGAGGCTGCGCGAAGGGACGTCGCGAGCTGGACGCCGGAGCAAGCGCCGAGCGGAGGACGATGACAAGAAGCTCATGTCGGCCACCAAGGAGGGGCTCAAGCTCGACGAGGAATCCGAGGAGGAGAAATAGCGCCGCGCCCCATCTGAGGAGGAGAAGGAAGGAAGCGCTCCATCTAAGGAGGAGAAGGAAGGAAGGGAGGAACTGAGGTCTTCGAGCTTGGCCTCCTCAGGAAGGCGCAGCTGCAGCTACAGCTGCTGGCGGAGAGCATCGATTGCGCCGCCGTGCAAGCCATCGTTCCCCTCTCTCAGCAGCAGAAAGAACACGAGTGGAGGAGGAGAGGGTCAAGGAGAGGCTGAGGTCAAGGCGCTTCTCGAGCTCCTGTAGCTCCCTTCCTCGGCTCTACCACTTGTTTTTTTTTTCAGTGCAGCCCGGTACCACTCTTCCCTATGCATCGAGGAGACAACGAGTCAGCGTGGTAGGCTGCTGGCCAGGACGTGCAGCGGTGGCCTGTGGCTTGGGGAATTCAGTGGCTACTTAAGATTTGAAGTTAAGGTGCTGATTTCTTTCTTCTAGTCCTGCTTGTAACAATCAGGGAATTGAACAGATACTTAGGAAGCTAGTTGAGATGCTTGCAGCAAAGACCGGTGAGGGGTCAACTCACAGTAGGGACATTGTGTCGCATGTTGAACTAGCTCAAAAATTAGAATTAATGCCGAATGATATTAAGTTGGAAGGTATTAAGAACTACTTGGCATGGTCGAGAAGAGCACTTCGGTTATTGAAGGCACGAAGCCTTGAGAGCTTTGTTATTAGAGAATCACGAATCAAATTAAAGGACAGGACAAGTGCAAAATGGAAAATATGGGATGCTACTACTTCATTGGTGGCTGCCTGGCTATTAAGCTCTATGACTCCAACTATAGCCGCATCAGTAGATAGTCTCGTGAGTGCAGCAAACATATGAAAAAAATGTGTCTAACATGTATTCAGGCACTGACAATGTGATGTTATTGGCTGAAACGAAGGATAGGATCAGTGAATTGAAACAGGGGGAGCGATATATGATGGAGTATGTTGCGGAATTGCAACGATCATGGACTGATGTGGATTACTTTGATCCTGTTGATCTACCACATCCTGATTGTGTTGCTTGGGTGAAGAAGCGGATAGAGAAGAGGAGAGTTCTTCAGTTCTTGAGGGGTCTCAATCCAGAATTTGAGGCAAGACGTGCAATTTTATTCCACTAGTCCACTCTTCCTGGCCTAGAGGAGGCTATAGCTGTTGTGGCACAAGAGGAAGCAAGGTTGAGGGTGATGAGAGGCACTACCTTACCTCCACCTCGTCTAGCTTTTGCAGTAACAGAGTCAAGTGAGACTAGGACATACTACAATTGTGGCGAAAGGGGTCACATAAGCCGTGATTGTGACCGACCATTTAAAGCTAATAGTGGAAGAGGAAAAGGTAACTTTAGAGGTGGACCTAGCCAAGGTAGGGGCCGTGGTAGGAGTGGAGAATACAAAGAAAATCTTTCTATGATTGAGGAAGGGACATCTGGTTTAGCCACGGTTTCTATTACCGAGTTAGAAGAATTGAGAAGGTTGAAGAAGAATGAGGACTCAAAAGCATTCAGTTGATAATGCTGCTAATCTTGTGCACTCCACTTCAGATATATTAAATCAAGCTTTTGCTTCCATACAAAATTTAAATTCAAAATGGATATTAGATTCAGGAGTATCTAGATATGTCATGGGTATGTGAAGTGAATTTACATCATATACACCTTACTCTTGTTCCTTTAAGGAAACAATCCAAACTGCAGATGGGACATCTCAACCGATTAAAGGTGTTGGTGTGGTAAAATGTACTCCATCCATTACATTATCATCGGTGTTATATGTTCCATCTTTCCTAGTTAATTTGGTTTCAATAAGTTCATTGATCGATCAAATGGATTGTTGTGTTTCTTTTGATCGTGAGAATTGTTTAATTCAGGAGAGGAAGACAGGAAGAAAACTTGGGATTGGAGTTCGGCATAATAGATTTTGGTATCTTGATAGAACTAAGGTAGATAAAAAGGTATGTCTAACTTTTTTAGCATCTAACAATGAAAAGGAGACTGAGGTAATGCTTTTGCACTATCGGTTGGGACATATCTTTTGATGTTATGAGTAGAATGTTTCCAGATAAGATGAGTAAGGTGAATAAACATAAGTTACTATGTGATGCATGTGAGTATGGCAAACATATTAGAACCTCATATGTAAGCTAGGGGTTGCGTAGTTTGTCACCCTTTATATTAATCCATTATGATGTATAGATATCTCCCATTGTCTCTATAAGTAGAGCAAAATATTTTGTCACTTTTATTGATTTTGGCTCCCGCATGACATGGCTATATCTTATGAAACATAAAAGTGAGGTTCTGGAATGCTTCAAGGACTTTTGTGCTTATGTTAGAAATCAATTTGATGCTCATATTCAAATTATCAGAACTGATAATGGGACTGAGTATGTGAATAAGGAATTTAGGTGTTTTTTTTCTAAGGAAGGGATTATGCATCAAACATCAGCTTAGAATGGTGTAGCTGAAAGAAAGAACCGACATCTCTTAGAAGTGGCCCGTTCACTTATGTATACTATGAATGTGCCTAAATCCCTATGGAGCGAGGCAGTCATGACTGCTACTTATCTTATTAATCGCATGTCATCAAGAATGCTTAAGATAAAGACTCCATATGAGATATTGTTTAGGAAAAATGAATTTGTGGTTCCACAAAGGGTGTTTGGATGCACTTGCTTCGTTAGAGACCACAGGCCTTCAGTTGGGAAGCTGGATCCACAAGCTATCAAGTGTATCTTCGTGGGTTATTCTCCTGGACAAAAGGGGTATAAATGTTGGAGTCCATCAGAGTATCAAATGTTTGTAAGTATGGATGTCACCTTTAGAGAATCAGTTCCTTTTTATGGAGAAAGAATCAATTTGAGTGATTTATTTAATGATCCTAATTCTAATATGAATGAGACAGGTACAGAAAATGAGAATGAAACAATTGAAGTTGAGGATAAAGAAGAATCAAAAGGTAGAGGTGTTGTGATCGGCACAATCCCTTGTTCTGTAACAATTAATGAACCGACACATGAAGGAAGTGAAAAAGATTGCAGGGAGAAGGTAATCTACGGGTATATACAAGAAGGGAATCAAGAACCTCATTGGTTCCTTAGCCAGTGGAGCAACAACCATCTCACTCAATTATTGAGATTGAAGGTGAGTCATCTGATCTTCTAGACCTTATGCAAGTATCTCTGATGCAGGGGAGAAGTTTGAAATAGGGGGAGTAGAAAGTTTACCTATAGCAGTGAGAAGGGAAAGAAGGAGTACTGTAGAAAAACTACCATCGAGATATGGTTTTGAGGATCTCTCTGTCAGAGATGGTGATGAGAATAACATAGCTAACTATGTCTCATATGAATCGTTATCACCAACCTACAATGCTTTTGTAATATCTCTTCAATCAGTGTCAATTCCAAAAACATGGAAAGAGGCAAAGCAGGACTCAAGGTAGAATGATGCTATGAAAGAGGAGTTAGCAGCACTTGAAAAAAACAAGACCTGGGATCTTGTACCATTTCCAGAAGGGAAGAAAGTGGTTGGTTATAAGTAGGTATATACCATAAAGCAGAATCAAAATGAGAAGGTTGAGAGGTACAAGGCAAGGACCAAACCCATTGAAAAGGTCTCGCTGTAAGCTTTCAAAGAAACACAATAACTCTCCAATTGGACGTCGTATGCAAAAGTTATACTTGTTTTACTTTACACTGGTATTGGGAGGCCGAATTGGATTCCAAAATGTGATGGATTTGATATCTCCCTTTTCTTGGCCCAAGGATGATGTGTTGGAGTTGGTTCAACGAGGTGTGGTCGTATCCATAGTAGTGATGTCTTCATCGGTAGTAAAATGACCGAAGCCAAAGCCTAGGCCCTGTTTGGGGCTGCAGCTAGGCTAAAAAGCTGCTTTGGCTTGTTGGGCTGTAAAACGGTTGTAGTTGGCGGCTATAGCTTTTCTTAAGAGATCGTTTGTGTCGGGGATTGGTCATTGCCCATAAACGACCATTGGACCCCGGCCGGCGTCGACCATGCTCGTGCTCGGGTGTCGTCCCTACGTAGGGTCCCCCGAGCATTCCGACCTTCGTCAAGCACCCCTCCCCCGAGCGTGCTTGCTCGGGGTCCTCGACCTGGCGACCCGGTCCACCGAAGATGCCTCGAAGATCACCCAAAAGCCGGGCACGGTCCACGAAGAAGATGGGGCATTAACTGCACAGCCGCCCGTGGTCTGCGCGCCCGCAATCTATGCTCACTGTACCCACGTCGCATGGTGCCTGGCGGGTGGCGCGGCAACAGCTCTGCACATGTCCAAGAACAGTGGAGCGCCTGTTGTAATAAATGCTTTGTCGCCTGTAATCCCCTATAAATACTCTCTCGTGCGAAGGATTGGGGTTCCTCTGGTGGGTTAGCTCCACTAGGCTTTCTCTCATACTTGTATGCAGATTTGTAACCATCTTCTGGTCGGTGCAATCACCGGGCGTAGGGTCATTATCTCCCCTGCGAGAGGCCCAACCGGATAAAAAAAAAGGTCTCCCCCTGTGCTCTGCGACTGCTCTCACTACCTTGTCCCGTAGCTCGGTAGGGCCTCGGACGCTACGCCCCTCGCGGAAAAGGGGCCTTAGGTTGATCCCTCATTCAACAAGTAATCTCGGCGAGGACCGGTTCCGAATCGCCGACAACGGGCGCCGTCCGTGGGGATCGGCCGAGTCCTTTCGCGAGAATCCTCGAGGATGCCGAATTCTCAAGTCAATCGAGACCTCTGCGTCTTCGGCGACGGAGGATGACGACGTGTGCTCTGTTGGCGGCGTGGCGGTGTGATCGATCCGGAAGGCCACAACGAGTCCATGTTCCGCTGGCGAAACACGCCCTTCGCCGAGCGCGAGTCTCTTCCCGAGCACGCGTTCGCTCGGGGCTATCCATGTTCCTGGCCGAGCACATCGCTTCGGCGCGAGTCTCTTCCCGAGCACGCTGCGTTTCGCTCGGGCGGTCCATGTTCCGCGCCGAGCACGCCCTTCGCTGGGGCGCGAGTCCCTTCCCCCAAGCACGCGTTTCGCTCGGGGGCTGTCGATGTTCCGCGCCGAGCACGCCTTCGCTTCGGCGCGAAGTCTCTTCCCGAGCACGCGCTTTCGCTCGGGCGGTCCATGTTCCGGCCGAGCACGCCCTTCGCCGGGCGCGAGTCTCTTCCCGAGCACGTGTTTCGCTGGGCTGCCCATGTTCCGCCGAGCACGCCCTTCGCTCGGGCGCGAGTCTCTTCCCCCGAGCACGCGTTTCGCTTTGGTTGCCATGTTCCGCGCTGAGCACGTCCTTCGCTCGGGCACGAGTCCCTTCCCCCGGGCATGCGTTTCGCTCGGGGACTGTCCATGTTCCGCGCCGTGCACGTCCCTCGCTCGGGCGCGAGTCTCTTCCACGCCGGGTAAGTTTCGCGCTTAAGTGCGGGTCTTCCCAGGTAAATGAGTATGCTCATTGCATCTTTTCTTTCTTTAAAATATTTTCGGACTCTCAGGGCTCGCCCGAACGCGGCGGCGTGAGTCCTCTCGTGACCTGTTGGTTAGTTCCCCTGGACGTCTAGTCCATGTCCGGGATGTGGCATTTCGAGCATGTCTCGTCTGTCAGTTCCTCGAGCATCTGACCCATGCTTGGGGTGCAGCAGTGCAAGTCCACTCACAATCTGCTAGTTGCCTTCTCCCTAGATATCTGATCTATGTCTAGTTCCCCTGTGCATCTAATCCATGCACCGGATACCGCAGTAGCTCTTCGCTGCGAGACCGATCCCCGAAACAAGCGCCGCCGGATGCCGCGGTAGTCTTCGCCGCGAGACTGTCCCGAAAGCAAGCGCCGCCGGATGCCGCGTAGCTCTTCGCTGCGAGACTGTCCCGAGCAAGCGCCGCCGGATGTCATGTAGCTCTTCGCCGCGAGACTGTCCCCGAGCAAGCGCCGCTTTCGATACCGTGGTAGCTCTTATTT
Source organism: Guadua angustifolia (assembly GCA_036346375.1). Lineage (NCBI taxonomy): Eukaryota > Viridiplantae > Streptophyta > Magnoliopsida > Poales > Poaceae > Guadua > Guadua angustifolia. The sequence continues at coordinate 79,834,434 of CM070500.1, forward strand.
GTGAGATCATCCCCGAGCAAACGCCGCTCGGATGCCATTCGCCGCGAGATCTCCCCAAGCAACGCCGCTTTCGGATGTCGCAGAGCCCTTCGCCATCGCGAGACCGATCCCCGAAACAAGCGCCGCCGGATGCCGCATAGCTCTTCGCCGCGAGACCGATCCCGAAACAAGCGCCGCCGGATGTCGCGATAGCCGCCGCCATCGCGAGACCGGTCCCCGAGCAAGCGCCGCCGGATGCGCGCAGAGCTCTTCGCCGCGAGACCAGTCCCGAGCAAGCGCCGCCGGATGCCGCAGAGCTCTTCGCTGCGAGACCGTCCCGAAAGCGCCGCCGGATGTCGCAGAGTAACTCTTGACGCGAGACCGATCCCCCCGAGCAACGCCGCCGGATGCGTAATAGCCGCCGCGCGGCGAGACCGATAGCTCTTGGTTGAGAGACCTATCCCGAAAGCAAGCGCCGCCGGATGCCGCAGAGCTCTTCGCTGCGAGACTGTCCCCGAAAGCAAGCGCCGCCGGATGTCAGAAGAGTCTTCGCCGCGCTGCGAGCCCGATCCCGAAACAAGCGCCGCCGGATGCCGGTGCTCTTTTCGCCGCGAGACTGTCCCCGAGCAAGCGCCGCTCGGATGCCGCAGTAGCTCTTCGTTGCCGCGAGACCTGTCCCCGAGCAAGCGTTGCTCGGATGCCGCAGTAGCTCTTCGCCGCGAGACTGTCCCGAGCAAGCGCCGCCGGATGCCGCAGATAGCCCGCCGCCGCGAACCGATCCCGAGCAAGCGCTAGGATGCCGATAGCTCTTCGCCGCGAGATCATCCCCGAGCAAGCGCCGCCGGATGCCGCAGAGTAGCTCTTCGCCGCGAGATCATCCCCGAGCAAGCGCGCCGGATGCCGCAAGAGTTCTTCGCCATCTGCGAGACCGATCCCGAGCAAGCGCCGCCGGATGCCGCAGTAGCTCTTCGCTGCGAGATCATCCCCGAGCAAACTCTACTCGGATGCGCGGTAGCCCTTCGCCGCGAGACCGATCCCGAGCAATCTCGCCGGATGCGCGATAACCCGCCGCCGCTGAGCCCGGGCCCCGAAAGCAAGCGCTTTCCGGATGCCGCAATAGCTCGCCGCGAGACCGATCCCCGAGCAATCTCGCCGGATGTCAGATAGACCCGCCGCCGCGAGCCGATCCCCGAGCAAGCGCCGCTTTCGGATGCCGCATAAGTCTTCGCTGCGAGACATCCCCGAAAGCAAGCGCTTTCGGATCTGCGATAGTCTTCGCCGCTGCGAGACCAGATCCCGAGCAAGCGCTTTCTTTCGGATGTCGCGAAGAAACCCTTCCGCCCAGCGAGACCGGGCCCCCGAGAAAGCGCTTTCGGATGTCGCGAGCTCTTCGTGCGGAACCCCAATCCCTTATTCAAAGTCTAGAGGCTTAAAGCGGAGACCTCGGCCAAGCAATTTCTCCCCTTAAAGCCTCGGGGGCTAGTTGTCAGGGATTGGTCATTGCCCATAAACGACCATTGGACCCCGGCCGGCGTCGACCATGCTCGTGCTCGGGCGTCGACCCTACGTCGCGTCGTCCCTACGTAGGGTCCCCCGAGCATTCCGACCTTCGTCAAGCACCCCTCCCCCGAGCGTGCTTGCTCGGGGTCCTCGACCTGGTGACCCGGTCCACCGAAGATGCCTCGAAGATCACCCAAAAGCCGGGCACGGTCCACGAAGAAGATGGGGCATTAACTGCACAGCCGCCCGTGGTCTGCGCGCCCGCAATCTATGCTCACTGTACCCACGTCGCATGGTGCCTGGCGGGTGGCGCGGCAACAGCTCTGCGCATGTCCAAGAACAGTGGAGCGCCCGTTGTAATAAATGCTTTGTCGCCTGTAATCCCCTATAAATACTCTCTCGTGCGAAGGATTGGGGGTTCCTCCTGGCTGGGTTAGCTCCACTAGGCTTTCTCTCATACTTGTATGCAGCATTTGTAACCATCTTTACAGATCAGTGCAATCACTGGACGTAGGGCTGTTATCTCCCCTGCGAGAGGCCCGAACTAGATAAAAAAAAGGTCTCCCCCTGTGCTCTGCGACTGCTCTCACTACCTTGTCCCGTAGCTCGGTAGGGCCTCGGACGCTACGCCCCTCGCGGAAAAGGGGCCTTAGGTTGATCCCTCATTCAACAAGTAAGCTCGGCGAGGGACCGGTTCCCGAATCGTCGACAGTTTGGCAAACTAACTTTTTATTGGCTGCAAACACATGGTCGTGCCCTCCCCGTTGCTCACCCCACGATCCCCTCACCCTCACCCTCTGCTCCCTCCTCGTCCATCCTAACTTCACCTACCCGAACCTTGATCGCACTGCCCTAGCCTCGACTGCCCCGCCCTCGACGCTCGCCCTGGCCTTGACCGCACTGCCACATCCCTCCTCTGCTCCGCCACTCTGGAAGTCTTCCTCATCCACCGGGAATGACTTAGGTGGCGAGGAGGAGGACGGCGAGATGAGACCATCAGATGGCAGGGAGGGGGCAGACTGCTAGGTGATGTGGAGGATGCGACCAACGGGTGGGGCGAGACCATCTGAAAGGGCAGGTGATGTCGCCTAGAGGGGGGGTGAATAGGCGAATAATAAATTTAAAACTAAATCACAGCGGAATAAAACAATCCAAGGTTTTCAGTCCGGAGTGTCCGGGGATTTTATCCGGATACTCCGGTATAAATGTCCGGACTATCCGGGGTAATTGTCCGGATACTCCGGATTGGAGACCTTGAAGAGCCGAGGGGGTCAGCCCGGAGTGTCCGGGGATTTTATCCGGATACTCCGGTATAATTGTCCGGACTATCCGGGGTAATTGTCCGGATACTCCGGGTTGGGCACCTCGAGATGAAATTTGAAATTTCTCCAACTTTTAAACAATCTACTTGAACACAAAGATGATAAACACTAGTAGGAACCTAGATCAAGTAGATGCCTAGCGAGAAACTCAATAATCAAATAGATCGGGCAATTTCAAGATTCAAAATCAAATACTAAAGCAAGAACAAAAGTAAGCAAGAATGAAAGGCAAACTTGGAGACGATGATTTTTCACCCGAAGTTCGGATCCTGAGGATCCTCGTCTCCGTTGAGGCGGCACCAAGCCGGGTCTCTTTCAACCCTTATCCTCCGGTGTTGCACTTTGCACTCACGACCCGATCACCCAAGACACAGGGGTCTCTTTCAACCCACTAGCCGCCTGTTGCACCTTGCACTTTCCGGCTTTCACTTCTTTGATTCCTTCCCTTGCGGAGGCGGAATCGGCCTTCACAAACTTCCCACGGCCAACCACACAAAGCTTCGGTGACTCGTAGGCGACCTCCTAGCCGTCTAGGAGTCCTCAACCTCCAAGAGTAACAAATGCTCACGAAGAACAAGCTTGGAGATGAAATCAAGTGCTCAACAAATCAAATCACACTCAACCCGAGCACTACCCTCTCTCACACCCAACCCTTCACTCAAAAGGGGATCACTAAGATCTAGGGTTAGAGGGGCTTTTGGGAGCTTAAGATCACCAAGAATACACCCCAAAGGACCAAGGAACCACCCCAAAAACTCTGCACCAACGGCTACCCAAGAGGGGGCTTTAAATAGAGGTCCCCAAAAAACTAGCCGTTTGAACTGCGCACAGTCCGGATACTCCGGACCATTTTTACCCCGGAGTGTCCGGACATTTAGTTCGGATACTCCGGAATTAAGTCCGGATACTCCGGACTTGACTCAGCAACCAATTTAAAAACGAGCATAACTTTTGATTCCGGACTCCGATTTAAGTGATTTTGGACTCTATTGAAAGCTAAGAACAAGGGCTACACAACCAACAAGGTCTCACTACCCAATTCTCAAAGGATAAATCCAGATTTCACCAAGAATCCAAGGGAGACCTACAATTCTTACTTTCAGGTACCACCAATACCACTCTCACTCTATGTTTCACAAGGATGGATCATTTGAGCACTTGACACATCTAAAAGTCATTCAATGGAGCATCCCTCTTAATAGTACGGCAATCCTTAGACTCAAATTCAAACGAGAAATCTAAGTCTTACATTCAATCCGCATGCCGTCTTCTTTCTTAATGCCGGTGCATGAAGACCTTCACCATATAATTGATGACATCTTTGCCTTGTCCAACTTGACTCGATTCACCTCATGAGACTCTCGTCCTATCGACCTTGACTTGATCATCCTCTCCGACGATCTCCACGCCAAGTCGATCTTGACTTAGTCCTCAACTCTTGGTGACACCGCCGTCTTGTTGACCTCGGCTTAACGATCATCCTTCAAGATACCTTGGTCATCATACACACAAGGGACCTAATTCTTTTCAAGTCACTCATGAAAGACATTAGTCCCAAAAGCTCAATAGATGTGAATAAATTGATATTTGTAAGCAGTTGATTACCACAAGTGTTTCATATAAAGAAGAACAATATAAATGGAAACACTTGACATAAGAAATATTCTCTACTAAGTGCATCATGATGAATATGTAATTGATCTATATGCACTAGAGAGATAATTGCCAATATGATGAATCAATTAAATCATGGCAAGGATCACAGTCTTTACTTAAATGAAGCACATGGTAGAATATACACGAATTGTACATGTGCAAATAATATTTGGAATAAGAGTAAATATGTGATCCAACTCTAGATTAAACTTCACTAAGAGAAGTGCATGAGAAGATATACAACTAAAACATGCATGCACCAAGTCAATCTATAGCAATGTGAAGTTTAACTCTAGTTAATACATGCACACTAAAGGCAAAGCACATAATGAATTCAAATGAATATATATGCACAAATAAATATGACATAAAACAATGTGCATATATATAATCAACATGTTACTTGGAGTTCACTATGCATTTGCACAAAAGAAATGCAATAACAAATATAGAATAGATACCAAAATTGCATACCTTATTTTTGCTTAACCATCCCACTTGATTTTCCTCTAAATATATGAGACTAATACTCAACTTAGCAATAAACATGTTAGTCTCATAGCAATATAATCATATTAGAGGTTTGCCATTTGTTAAGCACTAAGTTAAGCATTTACACAATTATATAGATTATCATTACATGTGTTTGTCATTAATCACCAAAATAACATAAGTGCCTAGATGCACTTTCAATCTCCCCCTTTTTGGTGATTTATGACAAACCTTTTATCAATTGCTCCGAATGACAATATTAGGATATTTAGCATTAAAACAGGTATGAAGAAACAATAAGAGATCATACTTAAAAATTATCCCTTTTTGTCAATCGATTAGGGGACAATTGATAAATCCATAAATTCTCCCCCTTTTGTCATTAATCCCAAAAAGGTGCTTAATAAATCCTTATTGTTCATTCAATAAAGTCTGTTCTCCCCCTTGATTGTACACTCAATAAAAAGATTAGGGAGAACAAAATAAAAATAAGGAGCGAGGAATAGGACAATGATATTAAGCTCCCCCTAAATCTAGGCAAGATATGATACCAATTATATCCAAGATTTAGGTAATAGATTTTTCGAAATGATACCAATTTAAATGTAGTTATGATTCACAATATGTAAGTGATGCTTAAATCATGACATATGAATATGATTTCATATGGAGAATATTCATTCTTTAAACATTAAGATCATATAGCAAATTTATATATCTTAAGCACATGCTTATGATCCAATTAAATTCTAACAATCAAGATCATGAATCAACATTGTATAATTAAGATGCACTTTCATGATCAAGAATTTCATAAATTTATCAAGGGTATACCTTTTTGCAATGTGTCACCCATATGTATCTTTTAATTCTTGATAATGCCAAATGCAAGTTAGATGACACTTTTAAAAGCAATTCAGACTTAGAGAATACCTCTTGAAGAATACTGATTAATTGATACCAATTGAAACTAATTACATATACCGATTGATGATACCAATTAAAAGGAACAACACCATTGAGAATAAGACAATTGAGCATAATGGTGTGCAAGGACATTATTAAATATGGTCAAAACAAAATACATCCCTTTGTCGGTTTTTGTCCACCGCATGCTCGAATCGGTCATGATCACCGCGCCCGGCCTTAGATCCCTCGGACTATGGAGCTCTTCTCCATTTCCTTCATCCCACCGTCGAAGATGACCCCTTTTCCAATACCTTGAACATCAATAGACAAGCACACGATTTCCGGGAACAAATATCTTTTAATTTGACCCAAGTTAGTTTGATAATGTCTAAGTATAACATGCATGATATAGACGATAAACATGATAATACTACTTGCAAGCAATTTGAAAAATTCAAGATACCAATTGAAGATTTCATTATACCAATTTGCAATGAAAATATTTGAACCTCATTCAAATTTAATCTTGACATCCACTTGTAAGAGAGATAATGAGTAAAACACATTCAAACTCACTCTTGAACTTACAAGGGACATTTTCTCTTTTCCATAATAAACTCTGAGTTATGCAAGAGAGGAAACATTTTGAGGCTAAGATACAATTAAATTCAATTTTCAAAAGAACTTAGCCAAAAGATGCACTTTCATTAGAATGAAAACTTAAATAGATATGCTCCACTTTGAAGCTTGGTGCAATGAATAAGTTCACTTAGTTTTCATCTTGAAAGGCTTGCCAAGATTCCAATTTAAAACTCTCAAAATATCAAAAGATGCAAATAGCAGCACAAAAGCGATTATAGCTTTTAAACCATTGCTCAAATGCAAAAATCATCAACGCGAAAAGATTCAGCTCGAAATTCTCTTGAGGGCTATGAAGACCGAAAATTCATTTGAGCAAAGGAAAACCCGAAAACTTGAAAATAGTGAATCTTGAATCGAAGGTTTCGGGAAAAGAAATCTTGCTTTGAAATGGTCCTGAGGATGAAAACAACAGCAAATAAGCTCCCAAATAGTTTTAGATGAATCATGGAGCAATAAATTGAGTTACTTTAGTTTTCATCACAAGAAAATACTCAAATCATCTTACAGGTAGGCAAGATTTCTAAAGTGCAATGTGCTGAAAAATTCAGTTTTAACATTCCATTTAAGCTTTTTGACAAGGTTGAAAGAAGGTTCAAAAAAGGTTCATAAATTCTGAAAAAATTATACAATGAAGTCCAACTATAGAGGATCAATTCTTACAAAGGTGGTCCCCTCAAATTATGCTCTGATTTGGAGATACAAAAATCACAAATCAGCTCAAAACTATGCAAAAGTCTGAATTTTCAGCTTTTGATCAAAGTGAGAAAAAGCCATAACTTTTTCAAATGAAGTTAAAACTATTTGAAATTGTGCAAAAACATAATTTAGACTCCTGTGAAACTTTTCCAAAAAGAATTTCTCAAAAAGGAGTCTCCAATCAAAAGATATGCCAAATTTTGCTTTGTAGGTATGAATTTTACTCAAAGAGAAGAAAAGTCAAAACTTTCTCAAATAAGGTCAAAATAATTTGAAAGTTTCCAGAAATGAACTCTAGACTATTTAGAAGGTTTCTCAAAAAGAATTTCCTCAAAAGGAATTTTCTTTTAAAAGATATGACAGATTGCGTTTTGTAGACAAAAAGAGAGGTTCAATTTGCACCGAACGCTCAAAAAGCAATCCGATATGAATTTCTTCGAGATTTGAACTTTCATGGCTTTGTATGAGTTAGAAATACTATTTAAAGCCAAGAAACATGAAGAAATCCAATTCAAATAGCAAAACCCACAATATGCAAGAATGAGTCATTTTGGGTCAAATGAAGAATTTTGGCCAAATTCAAATAGCTATAACTTTTGAACGGTTGGTCGTTTGGAAAAACTTTGAACTAAAGAAATGCTCAAAATGACCAACCCTACGAGTTTTGTATTGACCACTTTTTCAAAAACTCAATAGATTTCAACTTATGAAAATATTTCATTTAATCCAAAATCAAGATCCGATAAGATCCATTTGAGGCCAAATTTGCTATTTTGTTTCTAAAATAGAAATTTTTACTCCGAAAGCATTGTAAAACATTTGAAATATATATTTGAGAACTTTTATAAAGATTTTCACAAATATTGGCCTTTTAAATACATTTTTGACTTTTTGACCAAAAACGGCTCATATGAAGGATATGCGTGCATATGATTTTCAACGTTATTCCAAAATGTATCAAATGAAGTCAAATAGCCATGAGATTGTGCAGAAATGATCCATGGACATCCAAGAGACTTCTCCAAAAAGAATTTCTCAAATATCACCCTCCATTCAAAAATTAGGCTATTAAGAGTATTGGAGGTTTAGTTTTGACACTAAGTCAAATAAAGTCAACAATCTTGCAAATGAGTTCAAATAAATTTGAGAATTTTCAGATATGAACTCCATATGCGAGAGAAGGTTTTCCAACAAAAATTTTAGTAAATCAATTTTACTTTTGAGAAATGTGGTGAAATTTGCATTTGAAACACATAAAGGATAAGAATTTTCTCCAATTCCTCAAAAGGGCAACCAAATGAGTTTTGAATGGAAATGTGCACTTCTATGGCTTCATATAAGTTGGAGAGAAATTTATAAGCCAATTTGCATAATCAAATCCATTCAAATCGTAAAAACTAACTTTATGCAAGAGTATGCCAAATAAGATCAAAAGAGAGATTTTGGTGAACTTCAAAAAAGGCATAGCTTTTAAATAATTTAGAATTTTGAGAATCTTTAAATTAGAGAAACGATTTAAATGCAAAACCTCAAAAGTTTTGTATAGAATCCCTTTTTGAAGAAACAGTAGAAAAGCAAAGTCAAAAACCAACAACTCAAAAATTCAAACAAACCAAGGGATAAGATATAAAGATTTGAATTTTGTGTATGAGTCTAAAATACCATTTTGAACCAAGATACTACACAAGATCCGGTCCAAATGGAGAAACTCACTAAGTGCAATAATATGGCCATTATGGGTCAAATATAGTTTTTCGGCGAGTTTCAAAATCAAATAACTTTTGCTAGGTTGGTCTTTTGAAAATCTTTTGAACACAAGAATTGTTAAGAATGACCAACTCTAGGATTTTCGTTTTGGAATTACTTTCAAAATAATTTTACATTTAATTCTATGAAAATTAGAAGTTTAAATCCAAAACAAGATACTACTATCTAGATTTTGGGGCATAAAACTCATTTTCTTTTCAAAATAGATTTTGTAAAGCCAAGACCTTTGAAGAATGTTTCAAATACATTTGTATACATTTTGCAATTAGTTTTTGACTAGAATACTAATAGTATACAAAATTTTGAGTTTTGGCTAAATTGCTTGATTTTGAAAATATATATTAGCACTTATATAAATATGGGCACATGTAGGGACATGATATACATGATTATGATTTAGCACTCCTCCTTAATGTGCCACTATCCCAAACTTGCTCAAGATTGCAATCAAAACAACTAATAAGCATGAGCAAGCATATAACAAGCAATCTAAATTGATTTTCATGAATAATGCAATATAACCTACACAAGGCTATAAGTTATAAGAATCAATTTAAATACTTGTTACCCGAGATGGTATTGGCTCATGATTGAATTGATCATCCTCATGCTTGGCTTCATTTTGCAAATAATTAAGTCCTCTTCCCTTTTGAAGAAGCCAAACGTCCAATCCATCTCATATTACCTAAAAATCTTTTAGGCGGTTTTTGATACCCAATCCTTGTTGGGTCCAACAATGTTAGTCACAATAGATTTAGGAACCCAAATGGTCCTAATTTTAATATTTTTAACAAGACTAACATGACTAGGAATAGGTTTGCGATAATTATTCCTCCTAGGCAATTGATTGTCATTTTTATGAAAAAGCTTAGGAGGGCAATGATATTTTGTAAAACTATTTCTAATTTGATCTCTTCTAAGCATATGATAGCCATTATAATGAAAGGGCTTAGAGGATCTAGCATGTCTAGCAAATTGTTTGCTATTATTATTTTTCCTAAGCATATGATCAACATGATTTTTCTTGATCTTAGGAAATTTAGTATTTTGAGCAAACACATTTCTAGATTTATATCTCCTAAGCAATTGATTATCACTATTATGCATAGACTTAGAAGAATCGACAAATTTGGCAAACGCATTGCCATTTTTGTCCTTCCTAAGCAAGTAATCATTGAAATGATGAGTAGGCTTAGGGATTATACCTTTGGGACAATCCTTACCGATATGCCCCTTTTCTCGGCAATTGTAGCAAGTAGGCTTTGAGCGTCTCTTTTCCTTGACTTGCTCTTTGCCGGTTTGCCTCATGGTTGATGGTTGTGGCTTGATCTCCACTTTGTTAGGGCACACGGAGGCTTAAGTGGCCCTTCTTGTTGCAAGCGAAGCACACAATCGTCATCATTCTTGTATCGTGCTTCTTCTTGCTCTTCTCCTCTTGGAGTTGTGGCCGAGTCCTCGTTTATCTTGAGGCGCCTTGGCTTGCTCAAGATCTCGCCGAGATGACTTTTCCTTTACGCATTTCTTCAAGTCATTTTCCAATCTAATGACTTGGGCCTTGAGCTCTCTATTTTCCTCTACAAGATTAGCATCCAAAGACATAGAGGAACTAGAAGAAATTTCATTAGAGCAACAAGGTGTATCAATTAAATCTTCACAAGAGGTGGACATGTCAATTTTTGATGAAATATTAGAGTTGACATTTAAGCATGACATTTCATCAATTAAATTACATGTGATTCCTATATTCACCTTAGGCTTATGAATTTCTTTAAGAAAGAGGGATTCATGATTTTCTTGAAGCATATTAAAATCATTTTGAAGTAATTCATGTTCAAGCTTCAAAGTTTTATATTTCTTTTCTCCTCCCAAGACATTCATTTAGCTCCTTTAACATATTCATAAACTCTTCACAAGAGAGCTCATCATCATCATCATCATCACTTACCACATTCTTACCTTTCGCCATGAAGCAACGGATTCGAGATGTGAGTGAATCTTCATCGTCACTTGAGGCGGAGGTTGAGGTTGATGGAGATGTCGGTTCTTCATCACTTGAGCTTGAGATGGAGCTTGAGGTTTCATCTCCCGACATCTCTTCCTTAATGCAATCCTCAATTGAAGACGTGGATGATTCAAATAGTTCTTGAAGCTTTATCCACATCTCATGAGCGCTCTTGAGATTGCATATGCTATCAAAAATTTCATCGCTAACAACCCAAAATAAAACGTTAGTAGCTTGAGCGTCAAGATGTAGGCATTTTGTCTCTCCTTCAGTTGGATCAATTTCGTTCAATGGAGACGAAAAGCCAACATCTACAATCCACCATATTTGGGGGCTCATGGATTTAAAATGAATAGTCATAAGAGATTTCCATAAAGCATAATTTGAGCCATTTAATACAAGTAGTTCATTTGAGTGCTCTACTCCTCTAGTCGACATATTTAACTCTCTAGACGGTTAAGTCTAATAAAATGAGAGCCCTAACTCTGATACCAATTGAAAGGGCAGGTGATGTCGCCTAGAGGGGGGGTGAATAGGCGAATAATAAATTTAAAACTAAATCACAATGAATAAAACAATCCAAGGTTTTCAGGTCCAGTGTCCGGGATTTTATCCGGATACTCGGTATAAATGTCCTGACTATCCGGGTAATTGTCCTGATACTCGGATTGGAGACCTTGAAGAGCCGAGGGGTCAGCCGAGTGTCCGGGGATTTTATCCGGATACTCCGTTATAAATGTCCGGACTATCCGGGGTAATTGTCCGGATACTCCGGGTTGGGCACCTCGAGATGAAATTTGAAATTTCTCCAACTTTTAAACAATCTACTTGAACACAAAGATGATAAACACTAGCGAGAATCTAGATCAAGTAGATGCCTAGCGAGAAACTCAATAATCAAATAGATCGGGCAATTTCAAGATTCAAAATCAAATACTAAAGCAAGAACAAAAGTAAGCAAGAATGAAAGGCAAACTTGGAGACGATGATTTTTCACCGAGTTCGGATCCTTGAGGATCCTCGTCTCCGTTGGCGGCACCAAGCCGGGTCTCTTTCAACCCTTATCCTCCGGTGTTGCACTTTGCACTCGCCGTGACCCGATCACCCAAGACACGGGGTCTCTTTCAACCCACTAGCCTGGGTGTTGCACCTTGCACTCGCCGGCTTTCACTTCTTTGATTCCTTCCTCATGGAGGCGGAATCGGCCTTCACAAACTTCCCACGGCCAACCACACAAAGCTTGGTGACTCGTGGCGACCTCCTAGCCGTCTAGGAGTCCTCAACCTCCAAGAGTAACAAATGCTCACGAAGAACAAGCTTGGAGATGAAATCAAGTGCTCAACAAATCAAATCACACTCAACCCGAGCACTACCTCTCTCACACCCAACCCTTCACTCAAAAGGGATCACTAAGATCTAGGGTTAGAGGGCTTTTGGGAGCTTAAGATCACCAAGAATACACCCCAAAGGACCAAGGAACCACCCAAAAACTCTGACCAACGGCTACCCAAGAGGGGCTTTAAATAGAGGTCCCCAAAAACTAGCCGTTTGAATGCAGACAGATCCGGATACTCAGGACCATTTTACCGAGTGTCCGGACATTTAGTTCGGATACTCGGACTTGACTCAAGAAATTCGATTTAAAAACGAGCATAACTTTTGATTCCGGACTCGATTTAAGTGATTTTGGACTCTAACACAACCAACAAGGTCTCACTACCCAATTCTCAAAGGATAAATCCAGATTTCACCGAGAATCCAAGGGAGACCTACAATTCTTACTTTCAGGTACCACCAATACCACTCTCACTCTATGTTTCACAAGGATGGATCATTTGAGCACTTGACACATCTAAAAGTCATTCAATGGAGCATCCCTCTTAATAGTACGGCAATCCTTAGACTCAAATTCAAACGAGAAATCTAAGTCTTACATTCAATCCGCATGCCGTCTTCTTTCTTAATGCCGGTGCATGAAGACCTTCACCATATAATTGATGACATCTTTGCCTTGTCCAACTTGACTCGATTCACCTCATGAGACTCTCGTCCTATCGACCTTGACTTGATCATCCTCTCCGACGATCTCCACGCCAAGTCGATCTTGACTTAGTCCTCAACTCTTGGTGACACCGCCGTCTTGTTGACCTCGGCTTAACGATCATCCTTCAAGATACCTTGGTCATCATACACACAAGGGACCTAATTCTTTTCAAGTCACTCATGAAAGACATTAGTCCCAAAAGCTCAATAGATGTGAATAAATTGATATTTGTAAGCGTTGATTACCACAAGTGTTTCATATAAAGAAGAACAATATAAATGGAAACACTTGACATAAGAAATATTCTCTACTAAGTGCATCATGATGAATATGTAATTGATCTATATGCACTAGAGAGATAATTGCCAATATGATGAATCAATTAAATCATGGCAAGGATCACAGTCTTTACTTAAATGAAGCACATGGTAGAATATACACGAATTGTACATGTGCAAATAATATTTGGAATAAGAGTAAATATGTGATCCAACTCTAGATTAAACTTCACTAAGAGAAGTGCATGAGAAGATATACAACTAAAACATGCATGCACCAAGTCAATCTATAGCAATGTGAAGTTTAACTCTAGTTAATACATGCACACTAAAGGCAAAGCACATAATGAATTCAAATGAATATATATGCACAAATAAATATGACATGAAATAATGTGCATATATATAATCAACATGTTACTTGGAGTTCACTATGCATTTGCACAAAAGAAATGCAATAACAAATATAGAATAGATACCAAAATTGCATACCTTATTTTTGCTTAACCATCCCACTTGATTTTCCTCTAAATATATGAGACTAATACTCAACTTAGCAATAAACATGTTAGTCTCATAGCAATATAATCATATTAGAGGTTTGCCATTTGTTAAGCACTAAGTTAAGCATTTACACAATTATATAGATTGTCATTATATGTGTTTGTCATTAATCACCAAAATAACATAAGTGCCTAGATGCACTTTCACCATCAGGCGGCAACAGCGAACTAGCAACGGGGAGGAGGTGGCAAAGAGGCCGAAGCTGAGGTGAAGCATGGAGGAGGCAGCTACAGCTTTTGGGAGACTTGGCTGTCTTTTTTTAAAGATAGCTAAAGTTGTGATTAGATTAGAAAGGGTAGGGTACAAATTTTAAAATGTTACAAGGTGCAGGAGACTGCACCTGAGACAAAAGGGGAGGAGAAAAGGGGGAAAAAGGAAAAAAAATGACCAGATTCTTTAAGATTGCCACTATAGCAGCTTCTTATGTTGTGTTGCTCCTGCTAAAGTCCAGTTCGCAACCTCATCTTTGACTGATTGAAAATTTTGTTCGTGGATTGCCCAATTTCTTTAGAAGATGTTGTTACTCTCTTTCCATCATCGCTAGCATGTTCGGATAATTAAGGTTTTTATGCCTTTTTGAAAGCTCGTTTGCCAGTCTATGCGGTGGAGATTCCATTACTCGAGGTGTGCAAATGACTCCCATTGGTCCGTTAGGAGTGACGGTATGTGAACCCATCATGCAATGGACGACCACAGTTATCAAATTTAGGGGCAATTGACGAAAAGGTGAAGAACCATTTCTAGGTTTTGACAGCACATTTGGCATAAATATAGGTCAGGCCATCCCCTAAGCTGCAAACACTGTGCTGTCCATAGTCAATTTTGCTGTGCAAGTCAAAGGAAGATCTTACAGTGTAATGGTGCCCATATGGACTAGATTGTAGCAGTGAAGGATTTTTGAGTGCATCCACTAAACTGCAAGTGGTACGCCGAGCTAGCTGAGTAGGCGCCATTTGAGGTTTGCATCAATATAATGGCGTCATCCATTTTCGGGCGAAGAGGCGCTGATTGTATTTTGGACCATAGGCAAACGTATTCCCCTAACAGCTGTGGGGTGAGATGATGGTGGATGTCTTGTATCCAGTTGTTATTTAGTAGGGCATTTGCCACTGATCTTATCTTCCTCCTGGATTGTTTGCAGAGGTGTGGCATGATCTGGGAGGGCGCTACACCCTACAACCATCTGGAGGTCTAGAAGGTAGTTCTTCGCCCATTTCCAATGGTGATTTTGGTGGCTGTTGAGAAGAGCTAATGGTCAGTCTAGTCACACAGCTGTAAGATCGAGGATGCGCCTAGAAGGGGGTGAATAGGCTTTTTACAAAATTAATCACTCTCTAAAATAGCACGCTCTAATCAACCCCTATGTCAAAATCTAATCAAAGATAATGCGAAAGTGATAAACTAGGTTTTGACAATTAAGGCTTAAATCAACTAGACTCACTAGTGCACTAACTAAATTATGTCTCTACTCTAGAATTGCTAGGTTAAACAAGCAAGCTATACAAAGCAATTATAAAACAATCAAGCAATCAATAATATATCAATAATGCAAATGCTTGAATGTAAAAGAGACAAGAGACACGATACTTTTTACCGTGGTGTTCGGAGACTTGCCAGTCTCTCCTAATCCATGTTGAGGCTAGCCCAAACGAATTGGACTGGCTCCACGAATTGAGCACTCGCCTCGATTCCACTAGTGGTGGTTTTTCACGCTTTCGCGTAGGCTCAATCCGAACCTTCACAAACTCGCCGGGGCTTCTCACAATACCTTCGAGAGCTTCCGCGCACGACGCTCTACGCCGTCTAGGAGTCGGCAACCTCCAAGAGTAACAAGCCGAGTCTCCGCTCGAGCTTCACCTAGCACAACACATGTGCTTCCGGTGATCACCTAGTGCAACACATGCACCAAAGTCTCCCTCAAGTGCAACACATGCACAAGAGACTCTCAATCCACTTCCTAATTACAACACATGCAATTAGTCTCACTCTTAGCTCAAGAATCAAATGTGAGTGTGCAACACATGCACAACCTCACCCCAATACTCAATGGAACCAACAACCACCCAAATGCCAGCCCCCAAGGCTCCTTATGTAGCCTTCACAAGAAAAACTAACCGTTGGGGGGCAAAATGGGCAAAAGTGTCCGTGGAGCCCGGTCATACATACAGGCCATATGACCGCTCCTAAAACCAACGGCTAGAAAACTAGCCGTTGCACAAAAACCCAGGTCATCTGCATACCGGCAGTATGACCAAGATGGTCGGTATGACCGGAGACCACCCGGTCATACCGTTCGCCGGTATGACCACGCATGGTCCGGTCATACCACCCAACCTCAACGCCAAAACACGCCTTCTGGAAAAAACATACTGGAGAGGCTCCGGTGCTACCACCGGCCGGTATGACCAGATGGGGTCCGGTCATACCGCCCCCACTGACTCCAAATCCAATTTTGCGCGCGATCTTTTCTCCAAAAAAATCAAACACTATTCCTTGAGCCATTAGATGAATAACACATGATCATACACTTATGCAAAACACATTTGCACCAAATTTGCTCATGTTCAAGGAATTTCAACTAAATAGCGAAAATGATTTGTTCTTTGAGCAATGTGATGATCAACACATGATCAAGCAATTTGCAAAACACATTTGCAAAGCCAATTCATATTCTCCAAAGAAACACATTAAGCATAACTTATTTGCAAACCACATTCACAAATAAACCACAAACCTATGAGATCAATCCTCTAGCCATATAAGGATCAACACATGAGCCCGACACTTTGCAAAACACATTTGCAAATGCCAACACATGCTCTAGGATCGAAACACATAACTTCTAAGCTTATTTGCAAAACACATTTACAAATAACAAATCCAACTTGTGAAAACACATTTCGCAATCAACTCAAGATCTATTTGCAAAACATATTAAGCAAATCAAACCCGAGTCTATGAGATTAATCCTCCTAGCCATGTGAAGGTCAACACGAGACCCAGTCAACTTGCAAACACCCGTTGCAAGCCCTACTCACATGCTCTCGGCATTCCGGACTCATAGAACTTGGATTATTCGCACAACGAACTTGCAAATAACACATAAAACCAATTTTATGCTTGAGCATTATTCTTTGCAACACATGCAAAAGTCTAGCTCCAAGCAACACCAAATCAAGGTGCATGAACTCTCTAATTGCAACAGATGCAATCTTTTAGTTCCATGCGACCACACTAAAACTAAATCAAACGTACGAGCTCTCTACTTGCAACACATGTAAGCATCTAGCTCCATACAAACCACATAAACACCAAATCATGCTTGAGCTCTCTCCTTTTGCAACACATGCAAAACTTAGCTCCAAGCAACACTTTGATTTTGAAAGATTTGTTTTGAAAACAAAAGCAAAACATGAAGCTTCAACAATTGTAATACATGCAAAAGTGAACTTCACACAAAAGCCAACGCATTAGCTTATCCCATTTGCAACACATGCAAATCAAAGCTTTATGTGAAAACCAAATGCATATACTTTTCTTCTTTGCAACACATGCAAATTAGAGTATAATGCAACAACAACCAAGCATGAGTTTAACTCATTCGTAACACATACCAAATGGTTAGCTTTATGCAAAAACTAAATCCAAATAAGATTTGAGCTAGAGTGAATATGGGATTGAGATCATCAACACATGATGAAGCTCAAGCTAGAACTCAACCCCTCTTAATAGTACGGCGATAAAAACTAGACTCAAAGACTAGAAAGTCCTTAGCCTATCTAGTTATACCTTGAGCCGCCACACGCAAGCAATCTCCTTTGGGGTCTTTATGATCTTCAATCATACGCTCCCTCGGAATCATCACTCGGCTCTTCTCTTGATTTCTACGGGATCTCCTCTTGACGCCCATCACCTCATGATGTCGTCATTTTTCCGTTTTCATCATCTCAATCATCTTTGGACTTAACCTAGCTCATTCACAACTTATGAAAATAATTAGTCCAAGATGCATGGTTGTCTCAATTATCTCCTACACTCCATTAACACATGATGGATGCCTTTAGATCAATTGAGCACAATCCAAATCAATTTAAATGATATAAATGTGTCTTAAGTACAATAATGCAACACATGCTTCATTATACTTAAGAACTATTCGTTTGTCCTTGATTAATCAAGGAACACCATTAACACATGATGAAGTGTTCTTCAATGATAAAAAAGACAAATGAACTCAATTTAAAATTTTCATTTAAATTGACTCTTCAAGTTAGAGTGTGAACTCCCCCTAAATGTGTGCATCTATGTAATATATGGATTGAGAAACATGATGCACATTTTGTGGTTAATATAATAGGGGCATTCATACTTTAACTTGAATCTAAAGTATGCAGTATGATAATAGAAATGAATATGAGTGCATACCTTGGGTTTTTCTATTTTTTTATCCAAATATGAGACTACTAAACATTTGCTCAAATAAACATGTTAGTCTCATAATGATTAGATTTGTCTTTAAACAATAATTAAACATCAATATTAAATCAATCGTCAAAACCAATGGAGCTTGAACTTACAATAGCGTTGGCAATCCATTCCATGGCCTTTTTGGATCCGTGTGCTCAAGCCACAACAATTGAAGTCGGAGTGCTCGTGCAAACCTGTCCAGTTCTAGTACCCAATTTAAGTGGCTGGCACACAGTTATCCACCGCACCTTGCAGTTACCACCATGCATCGAAGCATTGCCTACCCATAGAAATTTCCTCCTTATCTTGTCAATACCCATAGAAATTTCCTCCTTGAGTGCTATCAACAAATAGATTGGAATTAAGGTGAGGACAAATTTAACCAAGGTGAGGCGCCCCCAGGGTGAGATGGCCTATTTGCCAAGCCACGAGCCATTGTGCCACTTTATCTTGGATGGGCTATAGGTGGCATGCCGCAGACGACCTAGTGTGAGGGGCATTCCTAGGTATTTTGTGGGGAAATGTGAGATAGTACCTGTGAACGGCCGCAGGATACTATTGAGGTTTAGATCTTGACACTGGATTGCAGCTATAGAGCACTTTTACATGTTGACCCACAAGCCAGAGGCCTGTCTGAAGCACTGCAAGATGGCAATAGCATCCTGTAGCTCTTCCCTAGTTGGGTTTAGGAAGATTACGACATCATTTGCATAATGGGATAGTTGGAGGGTGCATAACCTTTCAAGGGTGATAGGACACCATCCTCAGTGGCTTTTTTGAGGATGTAGTGTAGCGAGTCTATGGTTTAGATGAATAGATACGGTGATAAGGTGTCACCCTGTCGTAGCCCACACTGGTGTTTGATTTGGGCCCCTGGCACCCCCATTGAGAAGTACAGATGAGGAAGACGTCGCGAAAGAGATAGATAGCCACTCACGCCATCGAGGCCCAATGCCACGTGCCTACAGGAGGCCTAGGAGGTATTCCCAAGATACAGAGTCGAATGCTTTCTCAATGTCCAGTTTTAGCATTAGGAGTGGGGTGCGCGTTCGGTGATAAGCTCTTGCCCGATTATGAACGCACAAGAAATTTTCCTAGACACTTCATCCTTTGATGAAAGCACACTGGGATGTTGAGATGAGTGAGTCTATATGCATGGACAAACGCAGAACAAACACTTTGGATAGAATCTTTGCAATGCAGTGGATTAGACTGGTCGGCCGGTAGTCTACGGCCCTACCCGAAACCTCTTTCTTTGGAATCAAAGCAATGGAGGTTGTGTTCAAGGGGGCAAAGGCCCCTATGGAGCAATTTTGAAAACAACAGAATATGGCTATGATGTCTTGCTTAGTGATATCCCAGCAGCGCTTGTAGAAAACCCTAGTGAATCCATCCAGTCTCGGGCCCTTCTCAACTGGCAAGTGATGGATTGCGTGTAGTACCTTATCCTCTGTGAAGTCCATGTCCGGGTCACCATGTCATGGCCAGGGTGGTTAAGGCATTGCCAATTGATATCTTGAGAGCACAGATTTTTTTTTACCCAACAACGATGAAAAGTGTTCGAAGAGTATGCATTCCTTGTCTTTATGTAGAGTGGCAATACCCTGGTCAATCTATAGGGATTAGATGAAATTCTTTCAACAATGTCCATTGGCCTTCAAGTGGAAATACAAGTGTTCGCATCCCCCTCTTTAAGCCCTCTCCTAGGGCTGTTCTCGCTTGTTAATGGTAGCGAGCAATTGTACTTTCGGTTTTGAAGGGGGCTTCTAAGAGTGCAAATCGATTAATTGCACAACAGAATTGTGCCATTAATCGATGATTGAAGTTTGAGTTGTTCTTTTCTCCCACTTTTTAGATCAAGCTGAAATTATCGAGGGCAAGCCAAAGCACCTGAGAGGAAGGTGCAAGAGAGGCAAGCTCATGCAGGAACAAGGGTTTATCCTGGTCATTGGTCGGTCTGTACACTGTGGTTAGCAAGAAGGAGGCATCATTGCTTCGGAGGGAGACATGTGTTGTCAGTGAGAAAGTGCGGGCGACTAGAGCTATCACTTAGACTTTGTTGTCATCCCAGAGAAGTAGGATCCCACCCCTGACACCTTGGGACTTGGCTGTCAAGCTGCTAGGCAGATAGCCCAATAGGTCCTTCCTCGCTCAAGACTCACCAACTCGTCAAATAAACTAGGTAGAGATGCACGCGATGCCATCACGAGATAAAATTTGGTCCGAGTTTTTTGCAAATCGAATTTGGGGAACTATAGGGTCTTTTTTTGCAAAATAACATAGAACTACAGGGTCTTTTTTACAAAATAACCGGTGGAAGGACCTATTCACGATTTCAAAATTTTTAAATCTTTCGGGTCGAAAGAACCGGCGTTTGTGTCGAATTTGCGAAACTATGGGGTCCTTTTTGCAAAATAACCAGTGGAAGGACCTATTCACAATTTCAAAATTTTTACGTCTTCCGGGTCCAAAGAACCAGTGCCCGTGTCGAATTTGTGTAACCACGGGGTCCTTTTCGCAACCAATGGAAGGATCTATTTGCGATTTCTAATTTTATGGGGGGCTTTTTCGAAAAGAAGATGAGGTGGCACCTCTGTATGCGGCTGAATTGTCCCGGGCATAATATATACTAGATGCGCTAGCGCGGCGGCATGCCATGCTGCATGGATATGTGATGATATGAAAAGGCATTTTTTTATTTAAGAAAAGAGATTCGCGCCAAAAATATATGTAAGAAACCAGAGAGATCATCAATAGAAAACCGTTTTTCCTCACTGTTCCGCTGACAAGAAGATAGAAATGCCTGGTTAGTTTGTTAAGGCACATAAGCTGGAACAAAGCAAACAAAGGGATCATGGTTGTTTGAGCGATAACAGAAAGAAGGAGCACGTTATTTACACGGAGGAATTTTTTGGTATAGAGAGATTAAACGTTAAAATTTATGGTGTCTGCTCTTGGTAGAGAGCAAATAACAAAAGTTATAGTCAGTCTACATTACGAAGCAATGAAACTTCAAAAAGGAGATGATTTGTGTAACGAGAGAAAAGCAGAGAAGCTTAAATAACATCTTCTCTTTCCTTCTCTATTTTTTCCCGTTAACATTCACCAACCAATTAGCCACATCATATATGCTGCACAACAAAAGATCTACTTATATGAGGGAATACATCGATGGCGATCACCTTGAAAAAGCCACTATCTTGAAAGGCGGCGTGCGAGCAACAAAAAGGTCATCTAGGAAGTGAAACCAATGAAGTGACTTTAACGAAATGGCGAGAAAAGAAAATAATACATCATGATGTCGAGGAATTTATTTCAGAACTACACCAGGTAATACACAATTGCATACCTCATATTATATATTTTTTTATGTCGGAGAACAGGCTCTTTGTAGCTTTTGATTTTTCGATGTTGTGTATTGTCCTGTGAAAAGGCGGCATGGTTAATAAGAGTGATAAGCGCTAGTATATAACATGTGTCTTGTTTCAAGAACCATGAGTAACACTGCGAAAGATATCAGAGCGCAATAAATGATATGACCTCTCATGTGCCCTCTTAGGTTA
The DNA here is from genome assembly GCA_036346375.1 of Guadua angustifolia. Lineage (NCBI taxonomy): Eukaryota > Viridiplantae > Streptophyta > Magnoliopsida > Poales > Poaceae > Guadua > Guadua angustifolia. The sequence goes on from CM070500.1 coordinate 79,856,315, forward strand.
GTGAGATAATTAGAACTCTTCAGATACACCAGGTGCTTGAAGCATGGTCTCTTGAAGCTGTGCTAAAATTGTTCATGTGATAAGTATGGAATCTAACAAATAGATAAGATAGTTGTATCTTGAGCGACCTTTGTAAAAATGAATATATTTCGTATCTTAGAAGAACAAGCAATTGTCGATGTTAGAGGTGTGAACACTAATGTTGGTAGTATGGTACAACCAGGAGATGATATCGGAGCTATAGAAAGCTGTTGATTTTCATAAGGCAACTTCGTTTGTACATTGCTATGGAGTAGCAATGGGGTCTTATCTTTGTCCAGTGAACGGTAACCATTGAGATCCAAGCGAGATAGTATGGAGCACACGCAGAATGTTGGATTTTCTGACTGTAATGAGCCTTGTGACATCTCGGGGTTTTCCCTGGTGTTCTTCAGTTGTTGTAAGTAAAGCACTGGGGGTTTTCCAACTAAATCTTGGGCTACATTGCCAAAGAACATAAACTCTACAACAACAGGGTTGTCTTTTTTCATCGGCATCGAGATCAACAACATATACATTTATCCTATATTTATTTTGCGATCGATAAAATATATTATATTTTATAGTTAGCTTGATACTGCGATGCGATAGTGTAAATACATGGATTATCATACCTCAGCTCTGCTGTTCTAACACCACATCTTTGACATTTGTAGGCATCCCCGTCTATGAAAGTCTTCTTCCAACATGAAGAGCATGCCATGTACCACCATGGCTGATTCGGTACTAAATCCTTGGTAAGCATTGTGACTTTGAACGGTTGACCCTGTTTGTTATATAATATAGTGAAGATAGAAATAATAAGCTGATGAATAACATAATTTATGAGAAAGATGAACGAGGGTTTATCTTGGATACACACTAGAGATTCATTTGGTATAAGCTCCATGAGCTTGCAGATCATCGCACTATTTGGTTCGATTTGGACAGGGTTACCTCCTTGATATTCAAATTGGCGTGGATGACCACTAAGCCTATACAATAAGATATTAGTTCAAACAAACAGAATGCACACCGTTGAAGCAACAAGCTGTATAATATGTGTGCCAATAGTTTGATTGCACAGAGAGTAGGCGAAGATAAGTACGTGTTGCGCGCAGAGCTTCAATTTCGGGAATCGACACATTAATATACCATTTGCATGCAGAAGTGCTTTGTAATGCAAGCCGGCCTACACATGTATCACAAAATACTATTACGCAACTTTAACGCCCACCATATTAGAAATGAGATGGAGCATACATGGTATATTTGGAATGCAGATAGGCTACGGTAGGTAAAAAACAGCAACAACAAACCTAAGTATGTTCCAACTAACAGACCAACAAAGAGAACGAGGACTGGTTCATTATGTGAAACGATTTGTAATGCGTAAGCTTTGAATGCCTGAGCATGTTGGGCCCACAATGTGATAACGGCTTTCACTATAAGCAGAATTAATAATCGATAATCATCTGTGCAGCAAGCCTATTATAGCAGTGACTGAAGGAATAAGGATAAATTAATTAAAATGCACAAAAGTAAACTACATGGATAATTTAGGCACCTTCCATCAGTTATGGTAACGGTTCGTTTAACGGTTGGGCCAAGCTTGGTCGTTATTTCAGTAACAGATGAAACGAAAGTTATGAGCACCATAGTATCTAAAAAGGGATACAAAAGTAAAGAAACATAAGAAGAAAAGAAGGAAACACAATAATCATAACGAGATAGCATCAATGAGATAGAGAACAACACATCTGTTAGCAAAGCAGTTTTACCAATACGGTCAATAAGGTTAGATAACGGAATAGCACTATAAGCATACATAGGAAAACCATCTTGTTCTGGGAGAACCTTGCTAACCCTAGTGTACTTTGAGAATCGAGCTAGATTGGCCACGACAACTAATTTATAACTTTCTTTTGCTGCAAGAACTTCGAAGTATTCAATCTCATAAACAAATCGTTCCTTTCATATAGGTGTGAATTTGTGAAGCCATCTTTGAGGGACCAGGCCTTGCATTACGTTTCCCTAAGCAGCAAGGTATGTGATAAAAAGAAAGTGATATACATATAAGTCACAAAAAAATTATAGAGTTGTTCTGTAATAGGCTACACGTAACGCACACAGAGCTGGTAGAGTAAAGTAGCTGTGTTGGCTTATAAGCAGTAAAAAGGCAGGGAAAACATTAAACCCCTTTGTCAATCATCACGAAATCTAAGCGGTATACATCAGCTAGATTCTGTGGGTTTGAAAATTCCCATAGATGTGCTAATCGCACAATGATCTTCCATTTATGTGAGTTTTGGTTGACATGAGTTAGCAACAAATACGACATGAAGGACCTACACAACAAAGAAGTTGTCGGTGAAAGATGAATGGCTAATCGAATATGCAAATAAGCACCATATTGTAAAACACACCATGCTAGTCAAGATAAAACGTGAGAAGGATGACAGGAAGTGCACAGGGGAAAGTACCATGTGGAAAGAAGAAAGTAGAACAGCGTGTAAATCATGTGATTAAACAAAAGTAGTAGAATACTGTCAGCATGAGAGGCATACATTTTGAAAGGAACATTAAAAAGAGCGTGTTCACACAGCAAAGCACAAAGAATGCACAGGAAGACAAACATGGATAGACACAGGGTCAAGTAAACGGTAAGCGCGTAGAAGAAAGGCGAGAGAGTCGGGGGTAGAAAAAGGATCATATAAATAATGCGAAAGGAATATGAGCGTATGCCGCAGGAGAGTCCTTGGTATAACAGATCAAACATAAAGCAATGTGAGCAATCATGAGTCTATAAGGAAGAACAAAGCTGAATCCATTCGAAGGGAACAAGGGCCTTTTTTTTGTTTCTGAGGAATCAAGATAGGAAACTAAAATAAATTCCTGTTGGCACAGATCAAACACGAAGCAAGGTGAGCAGTCCGAAGTGTAAAAGAAAGAAAAAAATGAATCTATGCGAAGAACACAACAGTGTTTACCTTTTTGGTCTTCTGGAATCAAGATAGAATATTCGAAGAAATCGGCTAACGGGAAGAGATGTAACGCATCTAGTAAGAAAAGCGATGAACAACCGATGCAGCAAAGTAATAACCTGCTATGAAGATCGTATAAACATTGCGTTAGGAATATCAGTGTATATCGCAGTGGAGTCCCTAGTAGCACAGATCAAATAAAAGTCAAGGTGAGTTTCCGCACTGAAAGACTTTGGATACCTCTTTGAATAGATACCATCCTTCATACATGGGCAGGTTTTATTAAGCTCTCCACATAGACCGTGCATCATGAATTCTTCAACGAGAGCATAACCAATCGGATTAACAATTAGATCAGGTATCTCTGCACATATCAATGTATCTATGAACGTAGGCGATGGATCTCTAGCACGATCGATAAGCCATGTAAGCGTTTGAACATGGGGAAGCCTCCTCTTCTGGAATTCAATAATGTATAGGACTGCATAGAGGGAAAAGGACACGTAAAAAAGCTGAAATAAATAGAACACAATAAAACAAGAGGGAACAATATAAGCACGATTTGAATAGAGAACAAACCTACATGAATAGGACCAAAATTGTGACCAATTTTTATATCGTAAATATATTCATCGAGCTTCATATGGAAAACATGCGTTAGAATATCGGAACGATCAGGATATTTTTGACCAAGTTCATACCTTAGCGCATCAGTAATTTTTGGCCATCTTGAATTACACGTGAAAGTATGGAAGAGATCAGGAGCGCCATATTCATGGCAGATAGCCATAGCATCTTGATAATTCAAGATGTTGTATCGAGGACCACTAGTGAAGCTGGAAGGAAGCAAAACTCATATACCAATGTTTTTCCTTCCGATGTGCCTTGCCCAAGCGCATCGGAAATGCCTTGATATGTTTCCGAGCATAGAACATCTTGATTGAAAAAATGAAATGAGAGATGGTTTGCTTCAATGCAGGAATAACAGTTAACCTTTATTTGATCAGAAAGGTGACCATAACATGTATAAGGATTTGGTTCGCCCTTTTGATAATGGCATTCATAACAGTAATATTCAAGCATAGAAACGTTATCTCTACCAGAAGGTGGCATATTGTCAACCTCCTTATATTTAATACCTAGATGAAAACCTTTCTCACCATACGGAAATAACAATGGATATTGTAGAGACATTAAAGTGGGATTAAGAGATGAAATTGGCTTGAGCTCAGCAGTGTGACTCTCAACAACTACATCAAATATACTACTTTCTTCAGATACGCCACCCACCAGTAAAGTAGCCAACTCTGGCACTGTCAGCAAAGAATACTGATCATCATGGCTGTCAGACAAACCAATAAAGCGAATACGGATTTCCGAACTTTTCGGAGAGAGCAACCAATCTCGAGCCATTCTGAACAAGAGGATCGTAAAAGTTAAGCATGGCAATGAAACGATCAACAATATGGCGGGCTGGCTGATGATGGCTAGTACCCTCTCCGTGAAACATAGATAATCTATTGGAAAGATCATTCGAAGTGTCATAGATGTAGAGCTGAGCATATGTAGGCTTCTGGTTCGGTTGGGGAATTAATGAACCAATCCAATGATGCACAATACCGTTGATACGAAAAACATAAGGGCCTCCACCAGTATTAACACTATTATCAACATTGACACCCAAAGTGGTAAACGCAAATAGAGAGTTATATGGATGAATCAATTGCATAAATGCATTCGACTAGCTCCCTTTGTCAAAACCAATGAGCTCTCACAGCGGCGACGGAAACTCTATGCGCTGGAAGAGAAACTCTACCACCTCGACAACATGTATTATAAACAATTCGATGTATCTTTGCATCAAGGGCAGATAATACGGACCAAGAATTTTTCATTTACGAATTTCTCTCTCTTTTTCATTTCTTCTTTACGAATTACAACAACAATGTCATGGAATCTTCCGAATTAAATACCATCCACAACACTGCAAAAAAATTCTTTTTATATGTATGTGTATGTGTATATATACCTGCTTTGCATACGGACGTACGTTCGTACAAGAAATAGAGTACGCAAAACAAATCAGTCAAACCGAGAGGAGAACGTGAGTGCATGCATGGACGCAGCGATCATAGGCTCCGGGAAAGCTCGTCGGAATCGAGGCACGGCCGGTCGTCGCAGACGAGCTCGCGGAGGCTGGGCTTGAGCCGCGCCCGGAAGAACTCCTCGTACTCGGCGGCGCCGCCGGCCTTGCGCCGTACCTCCACAACCACCAGCTCCGGCGTGAGCTCGTAGATCTCGGCGGCCACCGCCAGCGCGCCGTGCTCGCCCTCCCGCGTCCCCTCCATGCTGATCGACCCGTCGTCCCTCGGTCGCATTATCATGCATGCCGCGGCGGCCGTCCCCTTCAGCGCAGCCAGGATCCGCTCCATCGGCGCTGATGACACGAACCGTGCGGTGTGCTGCTGCTCGCCCCCGCCACTGTCCCCGCCCCCGCCGTCCTCGAACAGCCCTGAGAGGTCGAACCCCGGCGAGAACGAGATGATGTCGAACGCGTTCAGGCTCGATGGCCGGCGCATGCTCCCTCCCAGGCAGGAGCTCCCTAATTCCAGCAACGACGGCGCTGACGCGCACGACGTCAGCCCCCCGGCCTTTCTCGGTTGCTCGGAAGCAGCGTACCCGCTGTCCTCCGTCCGCGGGGTGTCAGGTGGCGAGGTGCCGGAGCCGTCGTCCAGGTCGAAGCAGGTGAAGGAGCGGTCGTCCTCGATGCGGAAGGAGAAGCGGCGGAAGCCGGTTTTGAACCAGTCGTTCTCCATGATCTCGTCGGCGGTGGCTCGGCGCTGCGGGTTGGTGTCGAGGACGCGGCGGAGGAGGCGGATGAGCTCGAGGGAGAACCACTTGGGGCATCGGAATTCGCCCTTGTGGATCTTGCGGTACATGCCGACGAGGTTGCGGTCCTGGAAGGGGAGGTAGCCGGCCATGAGGACGAAGAGCACGACGCCACAGGACCAGAGGTCGGCCTTGGAGGCGTCGTACCCGCGGCGGGAGAGTACCTCCGGCGCGACGTACGCCGGCGTGCCGCAGAAGGTGTGGAAGAGGCCGTTGTGGCGCATCTGGTCGGCGACGGCGGAGAGCCCGAAGTCGGAGACCTTGAGGTCGCCGGCGTCGTCGACGAGGAGATTCTCGGGCTTGATGTCCCGGTGGTACACCCCGCGCGCGTGGCAGAAGGCGACGGCGGACACAAGCTGCTGGAAGTAGCGCCGCGCGTCGCCCTCCTTGAGGCGGCCCCTGGCGACGCGCGCGAACAGCTCGCCGCCGCGGACGTACTCCATGACGAAGTAGATGCGCAGCTTGGTGGCCATCACCTCGTAGAGCTGCACGATGTGCGGGTGGCGCACCCGCCGGAGCACGGCGATCTCGCGCTTGATGTGCGCCGTCAGCCCGGACTTGAAGATCTTCTCCTTCTCCATCACCTTGATCGCCACCTCCTCGCCGGTGACCGCGTTGCGCGCATGGTACACCTTGGCGAAGTTGCCCTGCCCCAGCAGCTTCCCCACCTCGAACCGCCCCAGCAGCAGCGCCTTCTTCCCCTCCCGACCACCGCCGCCGCCGCCTCCCTTGCTTGCCATCCGCACCATTGACGAGCAAGAAGCGAAGAACTTCACTAGCTAGCTCTTAGAATCAATGGAGGAAGGAAGAGAGGATACAATTGAGGGATCGGGTGCTGTTTAAATAGAAACTAGGGAGTGTGCTACAAGCTCCTATGAAAAGATTGACTTTCTTGGTTTTCTTTTTATTATTTATTCACGAGATTATTTAATTTTCCTTGTGAAAAATATTTTTTTGTGCAGTTGTATGTGATGGCCTAGCACTATTCGGCAATTGATGCCGTGGATTGATCCGACGACCGTTCGATGTGGATTGTGATGTTATCTTGGCCGTTGGACTGCCAATTTGTTGGCAAATAAGAGCAAGAGCAGTCCTTCCATACTTTTTCTTCCAATGCAAATTATACAAATCTTAAAACAAATAAAAAGATAAGTAATCATCATTTACCCTTTATTAATCTTTAATATTTATATAACTTTTAAAAGAAAAAACATGAAAACACTTCTCAGAAAATATTTTGGCATCCAATTTTGTTTGACAATTCTATGCGCCTCGTTGAGTTGGAGTGTTGGACCTAGACCTGGGCATATGGGCCGTGCTTCGGTGGGCCGGCCCGAAGCACGGAGGGTCGGACGCCCAAACCCGACCCAAGACGTTAGAGGCCGTCTTGCGGCGACCGATCTCAGTAGATCGGTAGTCTGCGAAACTAAAATCTTGACCTGACAGGCGGCCGCCAACCTGGCGGTGTACGCCGACCCTCCGACCACGACATAGCGATCTTCTTTGCCATTGCCACGCCGGTACCGTGCCGCACCGCGCCGCGCCTCGCCGTGCCCTCACCAAATACCGGAGGCGGCGGTCGGCGAGCGGCATCCCGATGGGCGGGTGAGCACAAGACGCCCACCTCTCGGTGTATGTGCATAGTTTTGGTTGCTGCATGATTTAGTCAATAGATCTTGCGGTTTTGGCTAGTCGAATGCTTGCACAGTTACAACACACACCCAAATACCCAATACGGTTGTGCAAGTTGAGTACAAGTGTAAATCATGACAAGTGAGGTACAATTAATCGAGCGCAAGAGTTTTTGCTGGCAGGACAATCGATCGATCGCTATAATTCTACTCATTTATAAGGCGTATTTTTACAATCAACCGTGTGTTTTAGGTCTTTTCCTCTCGTCGCAATAGTATAAATGGGTAGGGCTGGCCGCAAGACGCAGACGCAGAACGCGAGCGCCAAATGGGCGTGCACAGGCTCGTGAAGATGAACCGAGCCGGCCCGGCCCGCACGGCACCACGACAGGTCGTTCGGCCCAAGACGCGGTTCGACCGAAGCACGATGGGCCCGTGCCGGGCCGGCCCGACCCGGCACGACGCCCACCTCTAGTTGGACCAGAAAGTCGGTGTAGCGTGACATTTCAACATTTCACAGGCAAATTGTTTCTATCATCCAGGTAGGAAAAGGCTGGTGGGGCACCACTTAAATTATTCTTTGTGCTAGTCCAAAATTTTTTGCTCAGAGCCTTGAGATGCCTGCCACCTGTGTGTCCTGACAACTATTAAACTCTTGTAAGGACTACGAGTAAGAAAAGGAAACAAAAAAATGTGTTGAATTCGAGTAGCTCTAATCTAACTCTGCGTTCATATATTTCTCACGCATTGTTCTTGAAAAAAAAAGGGGGGCAGTATGTAGCATGTCTGCATGGGAAAGCATTCTTCAGGGTTGGGTCTCAGAAGTTGTTTAAATTTCCATTTAATTTTTTTCTTTTTGCTCTGGTTTAATGATTTGAAAGACGATCTCAAGTAACATCATGCTCTACAAGGTTTTTCAGACAAGTTTGTGACAGATTGCTATACCTTTTTTTTTCCATAGTTCAGTGGTCTCCGAACACAAACAAAAGGAATGTCAAGTTCTCCTTATATAATCAACCTCCCAAACTACAAGGGGACACTTCCTTGTTGAGTATAAAGACAAGTAATTAACCCATTGGCGGATTTTTCCAAACTACACAACCTTTGGCCCCATAGAATCACAACAAATTCTTTTCCACAGTGCTTACTCTTTGCCCCAAAAAAAAGTTGCATGCATGCCACGATGAAACATTCTTCATAAGATTAGAAAAATGGGAGAAAATAATTCTGATTACTTCTTGGCACAGAGATAATACAAAAGAAAACTTCAAGAATGGATAAAATATTTGAAATGCAATAAAAAAACACTTCACGATATGAAAGAATGGATAAGTAGGGATGTTAAGAAGCAGTACGGATGGTGTAGGGGGAAAGAATGTGACCGACACTAACTCCCCCAAAGGATGCTAAAGAAAATTTCCTATATGAAATTCTGCCATATTAAACTGGGGTGCTGCTTTAGTTTCTTTTTGGTCAAATGAGCTGCATATATAAAAACCAATCAGAATTTTTAGGTGTCCTTATAAGCTTTCCATAATGGCACAAGATGCATGATCTCAATTCTCAAGTCACTGATGATATGCATCTGGCTAGAAGTGTTTGTGAGGAGCGTGATTGCTGACATGCAGCACCAGGGTTCAGGACTCATGGGACAGTCCTCGAAACTGCCGCATCGCTGGTTGCACTCTTTTCCAGAGCGGTAGTAAGTACTATTCTTAGGCTTTGAGCATGAAAAAACAGCTGACTCACCAGAAATGTACCCTACATTTGAGCATGCAAAACGCATTTTCGTCCTAGAATTAAAATAGGATCTACCTAGTACAGTGGGATGGAAGTTAAAAGAGTTCTTGCTGTTGAAAATATGCCTAGAGGCTATCATAGAGATGATTAGTTTCTATAAATGTTTACAGTATCTAAACTAGTCGATAATCATATGAGGACACATATGAGTAGACTAGCAAATTTACTGATCGATGGCCACGTTTCACAGGTTATATATATGAAGATATCAAACCAATAATATAGACACATGTTAGAGAACATGGTGTTGGACATCGACCCACTATGAGACACTGCGAGAACGTTGTATTCTTTTATGTCATCAGTTGGTCTCATATACGATGTGTATGCTATATCCTTCGACTTGAGATTGTCGCATATTTTCAAGATGCGTAATGGCTTACTTAAGGGTTGTCAAACACTGCTCCATAACTGGGAAGTTATAAAGATAGCTTTCGGGTTTGTCATAAAACATATTGCGATGCGTGATCGATTAAGATAGGATTTGCCCCTCTAAACAACGGGAGAGATATCTCTAGACTTCTCGAGTGGTCGAATTTCTAAAAATGCATGACCATGCTACTCGAGTAAAGAGTTACTTGAGTAATCGAGTTAAAGAGTTAACTCGATGAATTCAAGGAATCTGAGTCACAACATCGAGAAAGAGTGGTCGAGCCATCCAAACAAGAATGACAATAACTCACCTTGAGTTTGACCGATATCGTGGGGCAAAAGAAAATACATATAGGACATTGTTGAGGTTCGTCCGATCTTTATATGTACTCGGGAGTCGGTAAGGCCTATTAGGGGCCGCTATTGACTATTGGTCAAATGCTTGATGATCAAGTAGAAGTACTCAATGGTCGAGTAGGTGTATCCGATGGTCGAGTAAAAGTACTCAATGATCGATAGGGATACTTCAGCCATGTCTGAGTGCATGTGAACCTATAGGGTTGCACAAGGGGTTGTGATCAATTCGAATAGGGATCCGAGTTGTAATGGATTTAAAGTTCCTAATAGACTTCAAGGGTTGAAACCCGTTATAGAACGTCTATATAAAGGGAGGAGGTGCTAGCTTTGGAAAGTGTGAGTAACACAATAGGAATTCGGAATTTTCGAAACCCTAGCTGCCACCCCCTCTTTAGCCTAGAACAGCAAATGACGCTAGCACTTCAAAGTCTTGTGGCGTTCTGCCCGTGACGTGTGGATACCTTGGAGGTGTTGCTACGAAGTTTTAACGCTAGGATGATCCACAACCTACGACGCACATAAGAAATTGTTGGAGGAGCGAGGCTAGTACGACTACATCTGCATCACTGCGTTATATCAACTCTACTTCCGCTACGAGTCTATACTTCTAGTGGTATTTCTGTGATCTATAACTTATAGTGAGTCTTAATTACATGATACAAAATTTTAATTTTTCACTAGAGTAACCTACCCGTTGCCTAACACTTGCATATGGGTAAAACATTGCTATCATGATTACCGTAAAAAGAAGCTACCAGACAACTGAAATATCCTGCTAAATCTGGCAGTACACCAGAAGTACCAGTACCTCCCCTTTTTTTAATACACCTCGCATCCAAATGGACCCACACCATCACAATTCACAACACATGATGAACAATGCAAAACATAACAGTGGTCTTTACACTTCAGTCCAATGCATAGAAACATATCAAGCAATGTAATAGCAGATACCTATCCAACCTTCCAAACGTACATACACCATACAAAAGGGTGAAATCCAAACTTGGAACTTGGAAGGATTTGTCAAGGATAAACAAGTTGTTTACATTTCAGGGCTATAAATGTGGGTTTCACATTTGTAGCAGTGACAATAGGTCAATGGCAAACCAGAAAGGCAGAAACCATATATTACCTGTAGCTGAATGTTATTTGTCACTGCTTTCTATCTGAAAAGTTCAAAATTACCTGCAGCTGAATGTTATTTGTCACTGCTTTCTATCAAAATTCAGAAGTTCAAAACCAGCAATCGCTGCAGGTAATGTTCGATGGTCCCATCAGGTCCACAGAAATTTCACATAAAATCCAAGGAAAGTATGTTAATTTGTTAAACGTGAGTACATTCCACAGAAAGCCCATGCAAAATTATATTGAGTAATATTTGCATGCTGCCACGGTACTTCAGCAGATTTGGCACAACGTCTTAAGAAATAGTCCTCTGGACATGCTGTCCATCAACAGTCAACACAAACTTGCACTATCAACAAATGCAGTGAAGTGATACACAACAGAACCAACGAAATGCTGGTATCGTACACAAAAACAAAAAAGAACAAGCGCAACAAGTATTAACTACACATGGTGAACATCGTAGGGTCTACAAAAAAGATATATTGAAGAAATTTTGTTTGATGTACGGCTCCATTTGATGACAAGAATTGAATCCAGTGGTGGTATTTCTTATGGTACTGCTTCCTACCAACAATATTGTATGTCAGCCCAAAACTCCCCACAAATTCTCCAAAATCACCATGGTACCATATAGTCTAGAGAAATAAGAAGTTCAAAATTTGTCTACCAGAAGTTCAGAACCAACTGCTGGCTTATAAAGCAGGTGAGCTATTATTATGTCTTAGGTAGGGATAGCATGACTCAACCAACCAGCTCTTAAAGGCCCAAACGCTTCTCAACCTTCTGGATCTCATTCAAGAATATCCAAGTCAACTGCACACAAGATCTCATGAGGTAAGTATGATAGAACATGACGATGTAAAGGTGTCTGTTAAGCAGAGAACGCTGTGTAATATTTGCATTACCATGACATGTGGAGCAATCCTGACGCAGTAGACAGGAAAGCCAGTGTAGAACTTAAATGGGCCTCCACTCTTCAAGGTCTTCATGACACAGTCAAGAGACCCAGTGTATGGATATTTCCCAGTGGCATCAGGCTGCATCTTTTGAATCTGTGTCTTCACATAATCGAAGGGCAAACTGCAAGCAGATGCAAAGAATCCTGAAATAGCACTGGCCCCTACAAGAAAAATTCAAAATCATGTAAGTTAAAGCAAAACAACATAATATCTCGATAAAATAAACTAAACAGCAGAGTGAACTATGAAAGGCATAAAAGCTATTTGGTGCAGTGCACAACGTACTCAACACATGTGATGCAAATCCGTAGTTTTATTCTCTCTCTTTTTTGACGGGAAGCAGTAAGGGAGACCCATGCAAATCTGTCAATTGGGGCACAAATTAAGCAAATGGAAGGCTACTTTCAGCGGGCCTACCATCATGCAGCTACCCCCACCACGCCAATAGACCATGCGAACCCAGAGGGCTCAGCTTAAATTAGAGCGTGAATTAACAGTTAAAGTGACCATAGTGTTTATAGAATGAGTCATTAATAAATTCATAGAATGAGTCATTAATAAATTCATAGTTCCTGCTAATTCTTTTTTTGGGTCCCTCCAGCCCATGCGCTAAACATGCTACCAGAGTTCATGACCTACAGATAATGTGACAGTATGCCACTCTACTTCATGTCTCAAAATGCATAAAAAAATCAAAAATGGAGAAATCATAAAAACACAAATATCGTAGGATGCCTGAATATGAAAAAGAATATAATCTTACCAAGCACTGTAGAAATTTCTCCAGTACCAAATTTGTCTCTAAATAACTCAACACTCTGATCATAGGAGGCAAGCATGCCCATATTGAGGGACATAGCTCTCACTACAGTTGGACCTGCACCCTTCCAAAGTGCCAGAACACCTTCATCAGCAACAATACGGTACAGTGCATGAAAAGCATTCTTATAGTTGCGGCGTTGGGCTGCTGGCAAGGTTGAATCAGCCTGCATCCTAATCAGTGCCAAATCCGCAGGACTACCAACACACGCTCCAATTGCTCCAGCAGTGAGACCAATAAAAGCTTTCTGGACTAGAGGCAGTGGCTTTCCATCGTTTGCTTCGACTGCTTTATTTGTCAGAACCCTGAGGAAATACAGTTTGAATACATAAAATCAAGTCAAACATTGAACAACAGCTATCGCAGTCAGGATCAAATTTATTTTAAGATAAAGTCAGATCAAAATAGCTAACAAACCATACAAATTCTCTTTATAGTAAAAAAAATAACAGTTAACATATCCTCTGCTTGGCCCAGAGTGGTGTAAAATAACACATCCTCTGCTTGGCCCAGAGTAGTGTAAAATACACTATTAATTGATGCATAATGATGGCTTCAATGGTCATATTTTACTCCTTCTCCAGGAATGATCAATCTGTCAACTCCAACTTTACCTTAACATCAGTGGCCTTCTTGAATGTTTTCTCAACACATCTTAACAAATCAAGAACAAAATTGTTGTTGGATTCAGAAGGTATCCTATAAGCGAGAGTCATTTAGAAGTGAATACTTAGATTGTTAGATATGCTTTGGCAAGACACCGGCTAATACATTATACATAGCAAACATCAATTTAAAAATTTTCAGAATATCTAGTCTACCACTACAGAAAACACAGGCTTTCGACACAAATAGCATTTCACCTTGTTGATGTATTCTTCAGTAATAATATTGACTACAAATTAGTTTAGTCAGTAACCATCTTGTGTTAATTATATGGAAGGTTACTGATGAAATAAGTTACTGGCTAAGTACACACCTGAAGGATCCAAGACGAGCAGTTGTGTATGTAGCTTGCCTTAGCAAGCCAGCCGACAATCCCTGCATGAAAGAAATGTATAACAATAAACAATCAGAAGTGGCAAGTAACCTCATGATTGGCATCTGAATTCCTAAACTACTTAGCATGATACATGATTCTTGCAAAGGCAAACAACAATGACGATCCATGGTGGCAGAACATAATGCATGAATCAACTTGTAAATGTAGTCCTAGCATGCAACAAAATATTACACTGAGTAAGAAAGCCAGCAGTATCTCTGAATCTTCAGTGCCTTCAACTTGAAAAGCTACATGAAGTCATGAACTATTTGATTCATTATATGTCAATAGTATTTGTAACTACATTTCTCTTCAAAGAAACATCAGTAGCATAAGAACATTGAAATTGGTAATTTGTCTACTCATTTGTAGGACCATAGATGATGTGGCCCAAGACCCTACTACCGCATCAATTGATTCATATGAACCGGTCAGTACTATTATTAATGTTATTTCTGATTTAATTGAAGAAAGGAGCCAAGAGGAGAAGAACATGCGCATAAACCACCTATGTGCTTTGGAGCCATCATGCATGCAAACCATCCATGTGTACACACACATTTGTTTTCATGGGAGCCAGGAGGCGACATGCCATGCATGCATGCAAAGGAAATCGCATAGAGGAAACGGCCGTGCATGGAGTAATAGGCTGCATGCAGGCGATACATACTGGACATCAATATTTGCAGCAAGTTATCAACACAAATCGGTGGAGTTAGATTTTTATACGTTTACAAAGGAAAAGCTCCGAGATAAAGGGAAGGCACATCAGCCTAAATCCCCAGAAATCAGCGTGTTGATTTTTCTGTTTTGCGTGGCATTGCTGTTAGGGTCGCCGCATCCAAGTTTAAACCTTTGTTCCTTCCTGTCTCTACGAGCCATGGAGTGGAGACCACCTGCAGGCCTGCTATTCAAGCCGTGCACCAGATTGGAGTCGGTTTCTTTTAAGTTCTCTGTAAAACCGATAGCTTCGGATTCTTTTGAGTTCTCTGTAAAACTGATAGCTTTTATAAACAGAATTGCTAATTTGATGGCACCCGCACCAAATCTTTGATGAGGACGTCCTCTCGTTATGACAAATGGCAGCACCTCCTTGCTTCCCGTACTTCCCTTCTCCCTCAAAGGCTCTCTCGTCACGACACTTGGCGCAATCCCCTTCATCCCCCTTTCCTCCCCCATTCCATTCCTCTCAAACTCAAAATAGTTTTTGTTTTAAAAATTTCCCCCAAATTTTTTTAATATGAAGTATCTTTTAAACACTTTCGAAAGTTTTTGAATCAAAACTTTTCAAATAGAAAGTTTCTTGAATTGAAACTTTTCAAAACCGAAAGTTTTTTTAATTTAAAGTTTTCAAACCAAAAAAATTTGATTTGAAAGTTTTCGGAATTTAAACTTCCGAGTTGAAGGTTTTTAATTTGAGAATTCTTTATTTAAAATTTTGCAAGTTGATACTTTCTAATTTGAAATTTTCTGATTTAAAATTTTCAAGTTGAAACTTTTTATTTGAAAATTTTCGATTTGAATTTTTTGAATTAAAAATTTTTTAGTTAAATTTTTTCGATTTTTTCAAGTTGAAAATTTTGAGTTGAATTTTTTCTAGTTGAAAGTTCCTATTTAAAATTTTCAAAGTTAAAATTTTGTGTTAGAGAGAAGGAAGGGTGGTGGGGAAGTGAGTATAGAAGAGGGAAAGGTGTTGGTGGATGGAGAAGATGACATATGGCATCATAAGAGGGTATCCTTAATTTTTTTAGTTTGAGGGTAACCTCAAACTAGTCATACTTTTATAAAAATCAATCGGTTATTTAGACTTGGTTTTAGTCGGATGTAAAAGGATTTTAGTCCGAACAGCAACTGCCATGATTCATACAAGCTAAATCTTCTATCCAAGTATTTGTCGTGAGTCAGTGTAGGAGGTGGGGTTTTGAGTCTCTAATTAGGAATGAATCCATGTGTGCGCATGTGTTCCACGTGAAACTCGTGTGCATCTATGCTAAGTTGAAGAACAACGTAGTTCTTTGGTTTTGCTCGAGCGGTCGTGCTCATCTTCACAAATCTATCAAGATTAGGTGGTGAAGCTTTTGTGTGGTTTTGCATCTGCTAGACAGATTGTAGTACTGCACTTGTTATCCCTGTTCTTGGTTTACTGGTGAGGACTATTTATCTATTGTTGTTCTTCCACCATTAAAGATCAGGCCACACTACACCAATCGATCTTACCACGAGGTTTAATCCACATCAATAGAGCTAAAAGATTATCTATTGCTGTGTTGACCAGTTTTAAAATGTTGTCCTGAAAATTATATTATTATACCATAGGTTTTAGCGCAAACAACTAAAAATTTATATTCATTACAACTAAAGTAAGATATTGTGCCCGAAAATATCCTAAAACCAAAAGTATGGATTTATCTAATTTTGAGTCCTGAATGTACGCCCTACGACTCATTGAATCGAGTCATTGCTGTTAAGGCAATATCTTGGTTACCTAATATAGGAGATTACTAATACCTTGTATAGGCTTTCCTTGCCTTGTATAAGCTTTCTTTGTATACCCTTGCCTTGTATAGGCTTTCCTTGTATAGTCTTGTATTCATGTATATATTATGGCCATTGGCCTCATGATCAATACAAGTGCTATTCATAACATGGTATCGAGCCTAGGTTTTAGGGTTAGGTTTCTTCACGGACGTTGCGCTTGCGTCCTTCCAACCCCGCCGCATTGCCAGCGTCCTTCGTGATTCGCTCACACCGCCACCGCCTCCACTGAGAAGAGGATTCGCGCCATCGCTCTCGGCGTCATCCTCTCTTCAGATCCGGCTGCTTGCCGTAATCTTCTTGGCCCAAAGATCTTCGTGCGCTTCGTCGCTCACGGGTGCCGAGCCTCTCCCATCGCAGATCAGTCGCCCCATCTGCTTCGCCGTCGGTAGTCTTCTTGGCCTCGCATCTCCGCGCGGGAAGCAACCTCCCATCGTCGCACCGCCGCTGGCGCCTTATCTGAAGTCGCCATCTGCGCCATCCCTTCTACCGGTGTCGCTGCCGCCAGGCCGCCGCAACAGGTAAGCCGTCGCTCTGGCGCCGTTTCGCGTCGCTTTCGGTCTTAAATCACGCTTCGGCGCGTCGAAAACCACTCGCCTAAGCATCCCGTGAAGAAGCTTGCTATCTTACTCGTAAGTGCTCCCATCGACTAGAAGTTGATTTCCGACGGACTTCAAAATTTTGGGAGCTCTGTTTGTTTCGGTCCGTGTGGTGTGATTTTGGTCTAAATCAAAAAAAAAATGGTGTCATCTTCGGTTCTTGAACTGCTATTGCTCCACGCCGCCGGTCCTCTTTGATGGTCTTAATTATCGAGACCGGCTCTTCATATGCGTCTTCACATGCGTGGTCGGCGTCTATGGGAGTTTCTTCTGGGTGAGTTGTCATGTCCACCTTGTCCTGCTTCCCCGCCATGCTTACTCTTCCCAAGGAGACCGATGATGCCGCTTTCGTAGGCCTCGATGATTATGCCGATCTTTGTGAGTCTTTTCAAACTCGGTTCTCGCTTATAAGACATGGATTGATGAAGATGCTCGCGCCTCGCTATTTTGGTTGCTAGCATGGAGGTGCATCTTCTTCGGTGACATTGTTGCTTTGTCTTGGCACGATTGATGTGGGCGCATCTTCGTGATCGCTATGAGCCCGCTGGTGACTCTCTTTACCTTGTTGTTGTGCGACAGAGCAGATCGCATCTGGCAGGTGATTCTCTGTGGATGAGTTCTATGCGCACTATCTTCTGATATGGCGTCGGCTTGATTCTCTAGGACCGAGGTTTGCTTGGACTTGCCGGTGTTGTCGCCACAAGACTCTCATTTGAGCTTCGCCAAGATTCATCGACTTCGACACGTCTTGGGTGAATTTGAGCGGATTCGTGCCCGCTTGCTTGCTCGTCATCCTCGTGTGACTTTGTTGGAGGCTCTTGTCGCTATTCAGATTGAGGAGACTCGTCTTCGTGGTGCGGGCTCACCGGTGTCTCCTCGCCTTGGCGGCGCCTCGTTCTACTCCTCATCGCTGGCGCCTACTTGATTTGACTCTTCGGGTGGAGGTCTTCACCGCACATACCGCAACAAAAATGGCCATGTGGGCGCTTACGCTCTTTGAAGAAGAAGGATCTTGCTCGTCAAGTAACCGTCCTCCTAAGAACAATGGAGGCTCAGCGCTTTCCTCTCGTGAGACACCTCCTCCGCAGACTTGCTGGTTCCGACTCTACTCAGAAATTCTTATGCTCTTTGCGTCGCATGGTCAGCTCTCACACGCATAGTTTACTGTGGTTACATTCTACTCCATCTTCGGAGAGACCACCTCCTCATCGTGTAACACACCATGGATTCTTGACTCTGGAGCTTCTTTTCATATGACATCCGATCCCACGAGTCTACATTCCATTAGTCCCTTGTTGCTCCTACCATCGCGCGTGCACCGCAGATGGTACTTCTCTTTTACATTGCGGTAGCGGCACTCTTTCGTCGTCCTCTTTTCATGTTCCTTTGTTTCTTATGTTCCTAAACCGACCATGCAATTCATATCCGCCGCCACCATCGATCATGGTTGTCGCGTTATTCTTGATTCGACTCTTGTTGTGTTCAGGATCGCCGCACGGGCTCTAGTTGGGATCGCCCTCGCCGCCATGACTCTCGGCGTCTTTGGGAGCTTGATGGCTTCATCTACCTTCTTTGCGCCTGCCGCCTCTGCTTCTCTCCTGTTCAAGATCCGCTGCTTCTTCTCTAGGGACTTTTGCTCAGCTGGCATCACCGTTTGGGTCATCTTTGTGGTTCACGTCTGCCTTCTTTAGTTCGTCGTGGTCTTTTAGGCTCGTGTCCGGTGATGCCTCTTTACACTTTGTATGGGTTGTAAGCTTGGCAAATGCTACAACTTCCCTACCATTCTAGTGAGTCTATCTCACAGTCATTCTTTGATCTAGTTCATTCTTCGATGTTTGGGGTCCCATCCTTTTGTTTCAAAAGGGGTCATAAATATTACATTCTTTTTATAGATGATTTTTCTCGCCACACTTGGATATATTTTATGTCCTCTCGTAGTGAGGTTCTCTCCATCTATAAGACCTTTGTCACTATGATTCGTACTCAGTTTGATTCTTCCATTCGTGTTCTTCGTGGCCGACTCGGCGAGGAGTATTTGTCGAGCTCTTCGTGGTTTTCTTGCTACACGGGGCACTCTTTCTCGCTTTTCTTGTCCCGGTGCTCATGCTCGAATGGTGTGGGCGGCGCAAGCATCGTCATCTTCTTGAGACATTCGTGCTTTATGCTTGCTTCCATTGTTCGCCTCATTTTTGGGAAAGGTCGTTTCCATCGCCACCTACTTAACCAATATCCAACCTTCTTCGCTCTTAAGGGTGGGATTCCAAGAGAACGCCTTTGTGGCATGCCTCCCGATTATTCCGGACTTCGCCTTTTTGGGTGTGTGCGCTATGTTCTTCTTGCACCTCATGAACGCACTGTCGATCGTCGATCTGTTGAGTGCGTTTTTCGGGCTACGATCTTTGAGCATAAGGGATATCGTTGTTGGGATCCTGTTGGTCGACGATGCGGATCTCACGGATGTCACTTTTGATGAGTCTCGTCCTTCTACCCTCGTCTTTCTTCTTCTTCTACATCCCTTGTTGAGTCACCGTCTTTTCTCGACTTTTCACGATACTCAGCTTGTCACTTTTCCTCTTTCACATCAACGTCTCCTTTATCGCGGTTCCTTCACCACCACCCTCTCCTCCACAAGTCTCTTCCGATATTGTTCCTTCCTATCCTCTATACTACACTCGTCGTTCTCGAGCTGAGGATTCTTCTGATGTGCCATCCTCTTTTTCTAATGAGCCATCTTCTTCAGTGCCTCCTCCCCGTTATGCTCTTCGTGATCGACGGTCTATTCGACCTTCGAGCGCCTTGGTTTTGTTGGTGCTTTGCTCGCCGAGCCGACTTCTTCCGTGATGTCTGTTATTCATCGAGAGTGGCGACATGCGATGGTCGAGGAGCTTGTCGCTCTCGAGCGCGACCGGCACGTGGGATCTTGTTCCACTTCTCCACGTGTCCGTCCCATTACATGCAAGTGGGTCTATAAGATTAAGACTCGCTCGATGGTTCTCTTGAGCGCTTACAAGGCTCGTCTTGTGGCGCGTGGTTTTCAAAGCAGGAGCATGGTCGAGATTATGATGAAACTTTTGCACTGTGGCTCACATGACCACTGCTCAGTACTCTCCTTCTTTGTGGCCTCTGTCGTGAGTGGTCCATTTCTCGACTTGATGTCAAGAATGCCTTTCTTAATGGTGAGTGCATGAGGAGGTCTATATGCGGCCACCACCGGGGTATTCTTCTCGAGGGTATGGTTTGTCGGCCGTCGCTCTCTTTATGGGCTTAAGCAAGCCCTCCGTGCTTGGTTTGAGCGTTTTTCTTACGTGATCATCGCACCGGTTTTTCCGCAAGTGCTCATGATCCTGCGCTCTTTGCTCACACTTCTTCTCGTGGTCGGACTCTTCTCCTTCTATATGTTGATGATATGATCATTCTCGGAGATGATTCTCGATATATTGCCTTTGTAAAGGCTCGTCTCGATGAGCGCTTTCTCATGTCCGATCTCGGTCCTCTTCGATACTTCCTTGGGATTGAGGTTTCTCTACATCGATGGTTTCTTTCTCTCTCAAGAGAAGTATATTCAGATCTTCTTGATCGTGCTTCTCTCATCGATGAGCGTCTGTTGAGACTCCCATGGAGCTCAATGTTCATCTTCAACCTCATCGATGGCGAACCTCTTGAGGATCCTACTGTTATCGCCATCTTGTTGGGAGTCTTGTTTACCTTGGTGTCACTCGTCCCGACATTTCATATCCAGTTCATATCTTGAGTCGGTTTGTTTTGCTCCCACTCACTCACTATAGTCATCTTCTTCGTGTTCTACGATATCTTCGTGGAACTATTTCTCGCCGCCTTTTCTTTCCACGCCCAACTCCTTACTGACTCGGGCATACTCTGATGCTACATGGGCTAGTGATCCCTCTGATCGTCGGTCTCTTTCTGCTTATTGTGTTTTTCTTGGTGGTTCTCTCATTGCTTGGAAGACTAAGAAGCGGAGCATGCGAGCTTCTCGTTAGCTTTGAGGCCGAGTTATGGCTATGGCTCTTTTGATGCAGAGATTACTTGGTTACGGTGGTTACTTGAGGATTTTGGTGTTTCTGTTTCTACACCAACTCCTCTTTTATCAGATAGTACTGGTGCTATTAGCATTGCTCGAGATCCAGTGAAGCATGAGCTCACAAAGCATATTGGTGTTGATGCTTCTTATATGCGGTCCCAAGTTCAGGATCACGTTGTGGCTCTTCAGTATGTGCCTTGAGCTTGGTGGCGATTTCTTCACGAAGACATAGACTAGAGCTCATCATAACTTTTATCTCTCAAACTCGGTGTTGTAGATCCACCATGAGTTTGAGAAGTGTTAAGGCAATATCTTGGTTACCTAATATAGGAGATTACTAATACCTTGTATAGGCTTTCCTTGCCTTGTATAAGCTTTCCTTGTATACCCTTGCCTTGTATAGGCTTTCCTTGTATACTCTTGTATTCATGTATATATTCTGGCCATTGGCCTCATGATCAATACAAGTGCTATTCATAACAATCGCATCATGATCTTAGAATGCAGAATCACATGAGAAAACTAAAGCTTTCCAGTAACATCAATTTGAGAAAAAACATAATTTCTCTCAAATGATACAGGACAAATAAAAATCTCATTAATAAAAGACTATTTTCCTAGCAAATGCTATAAACGCAGGTTCACTCACCAAATTATTTCAATACTAAGCACAATGATAGGCAGAGGCGGAGGCATGAAGGGTGGGTGGGGCTCAAGCTCCACTTGACCAAATTTCCACCAGCCTGAGCCCAAAGAAAGACCAGCAGTGGCGTAGTACGAGGCCGAGAGGCGGCGTGAGCCGTGGCTCGTGAGGCGTCACGCGTGAGTTCGTGACCACGTTCGTAACTTTGCGAATCACTACGTCGCATGACTTCGCGCTTCGCGTCGGCTTCGTCTTCCGCCTGCTCGACGCGAATCGCTACGTCGTGTGACTCGCCGCTCGGTTCCCCGTCTCGGCGACGTCAGCATCACGGCATGCGGTTCGCATTTGTGAGTTAGATCGATCTCTTCATTTCTCAACGCGTGGTTGATTAGTTGGTCATCTTTTTCTTTTGTGCAGTGCCAATGAGTCCATTTCATAGTGCAAATCCAGGAAACAAAGCCTCTATCCCGGCTAATCCGTACGGTCTCGATTTGGGCAGTCCAAGGCTTCTAAAGGAAGTAATTAAACGTGTGTATTGTCAGCATGCTCAGGCCGCTTCACAAGGCGAGTCGCGACTTCGCGGACTGCGGCGACGGGCGGCGCGTCGACGTGATCATGCCACGTGACTCGTGACACGCCAGCGACACGCGAGAGCGAAGCAATGAATAGTACGTTTTTCTCATTTCATAGTAACATACTTATATTGCATACAATTTAAATTTTAACTATTTTACAATATATCGACGGTCATAGTAGTTAATTTTGGATGTCTTTTTTTAAGCCCCCCTCTTTGGAACTTTCTGGCTCCGCCACTGATGACAGGAACCTATAAGGTAGAACACCTAAGAGAACAAACCTTGTAGAAGGAACCAATTCCCTCGTTAGCAAGCATCTTCTTGGTGACAGTGCCTGCAGAACCCTCACCCAACTGGATCCTCACCTGAAACAAAACAGCAACAATAAATCTTAGAACAAAAACCACTCCCCCAAGCCTCAACTGAAAACCAACACCCAAGTGCTAAGAGCAGGCATGTCCCGTCAAAAGCAGGGCCATCAAGATCTTGACAGAGATAATTACTAGACAATTTCCTACAAGATGCACAAGCAAGCTACTTCCTACGATCCTAATTCCTAAGCCGTGAAAAATACTGCAGCCTTGCAGGGCAGCAGCATCTCAGCTCAGAGGTAAACTAAATAGTCGAACTAGTAAAATGAACTAGACCTGATAATCTCGCGAATGCAAAATTAATTACAAACTTCTGCGAATCGTCCCTTACGAAACACATCACGAACAAATCAACAATACATCCGAGTTCTTCGAATTCCCCATATGCCTAAGACGCTACGCACCATTTTCGTCAATCTAAGCAACAAGGTCGAGTAAAATTCTCCTTCGACGGCTAGACGCAATACATTAATCATCTCGTATCCACAAACCTCCCATTCGAACTCCCCGTTCCCACGGAGCCATTCCGCAAAAGCTTAGAACTCGATTCCCAGGCCATCAAGCAGCTCAACTCCACTAACCGCCCACGCAAGTCTCTCCCCGGAGACCGTACCTTGACCATGTCGATGGGCTGGATGACGCAGGTGGCGAGCATGCCGGAGGCGCCGCCGTTGACGAAGGGCTTCACCGTCTTCCACACGCCGCTCGCCGCCGCCGCTGCCTGCGGCTTCTGCTGCTGCTGCTTCGCCTCCGCCATCTCCTCCTCTCTACTCCCGACCTCCTGCTGCTGCTGCTGCTGCTGCTGCTTGGGCTTGCGGAGAAGAGGTGGTCGGAAGGAGGCGACAGAGACGTGTGCATTCGGCGGATGCCGTTGCGCTTTTTATGTCGACGAGGGCCACACATATGATTTTCCTTTTCTTTTCTTTTCTTTTTCTTTTTTTTTGTGCGCGTAGCATTTGCATCGCATCGCTCCCTCGCTCTGCATGTCTGCATGAGCCTGTGGCATGTGACGCGTGGTGGACCGGTGGGTGGGGCCAGGGAAGGAAGGAGGACCGGGGGTTTTGTCGGTGTATAGACTCGGTTCATGCAACGACTGGTTAGTGGGCCCGCTGGATATGCGGCGTCCGCAATGGTAGCACGAACTACGAAGGCGTGGCGTGTCAGGTTTCAGGTGTGGACGTGTGGTGCACTGGTGCTTTTTCTTTGTTTCTCTCTCTCACCCGTTCTCTTCCAAATGGAATTTGCATCTTTTTCTTTCGAAAAGGTTTTGCTTTTTTTTTGTTCACTGCTTTTCTGAATGTGGGCTAAAAAATTGGAGTCTTTTCTTCACATTTTATGCCCTTCAGAAAGCTTAGTATGTGATAGTATATGTTCTTGATACAACCTGAATAGTTATGGATCCTTATGCCATATTGCCATCGCCCTAATTTGGACTTTTTTTTATTTGATGAATGCATGCTTAAAGTGAAAATGACTAGCACAAATATTCGTGGCCAGGTATGTCAGCTATATTTTAGATAATCTGCTTGAAGGCAACGTGTTGCAGATAAGACTCAAATGTGGACCAATTCAGAAATAGCCACTTTTGTTGTACCTTGTGATATCATAAGCAGAGTGTAAAGTCTAAGTCCTTAGGCTTTTTTTATTAACTTAAAAGTAGGGATGGCAATTGAGTGGTTACCTCCGGGTACCACTGCCTTAAATTTAAATCCAAACCCAAACAAAGTCCAGTCTACCCAAACCCACTGAGCTTTGCGGGCGCAGATCTGTGCCCATACCCAAACCCAATGGGTACCTAATACCCAATGGATACCCACGGACACAGATCTGTGCACGAGCACCGAAGGGCGAAGGCGAATAAGCGGGGGGGGGGGGGGCGCCACAGCTGCCGCATGCTCCTCCCTCCTCGCAGACGTGGGAGGCCATGACTCGGTCCGCCAGAACACTAGACCTCGGGGTACGCACGGGGGAGCAGTGCGTTTCGGGTGAGTAGGGGTCACCTCTCCTTCTATCTCCTTCTCACCTCTCCTTTCTCTCTTCTTTTGGGCGCTATGCGTGCCGGGCCGGAGGGAGCCAATAGGAGGAGTTGGCGGCGGAGGAGCAAGCATCAGCCGCCGAGGGAGGCAAAGGCGAGGAGGAGGCCAAGCAATCGGCGATGGGGCAAGGGAGGAGGCGATGGGGCGAGGGAATCGGGAGGAGCCGACCACCGAAGCGGTCAAGTGAGTTTATTTTTCTAATATACCTCTAAAAAAGTAGGCCCACATGTCATAGGATACCCATTGGGTACCCATGGATACAAATTGATATCCACACCCATCCTATAGGCTTATCGGGTACCCAAACCCGTAAACCCATGGGTCTAAAGTGCTACCCATACCCACTCTTATCGGCCTGCACCCACTTGTACCCAAACCCATGGATAAAACTGCCATCCCTACTTAAAAGTTGAAAAGCCAAAACTCAAACAAATAAGTGGTGTTTCCTATTGGCTTGAAAAAAAGCTCAATCCTCCTATATAACTCTAAGGGCCTGTCTATTTTTACTTTTAATTTTAGATTATAGCTCCAAAAACAGAATAAAAGGCAAACAGTTCAATTCTAAAATCCAATTTTCACAATCCAGCCCACCCATATACATTAGAATCCACAATCCACTTCATATGTGCCTTTGGATTCTAACTTTTAGAGAATTAGTTTCTCTACAATTACAATCCGAAATCAGTTTTTAGAAAATCTAAAACTAAAACAAACAGGTCCTAAGCCAATAGCAAGATAAGAAGAATTTTTTTTTGCTTTTTGAAATAGAAATAGGTATTTGCCATTAAACTTCATGAGAAGTACCCGCAAATACCATCGGTATGTAATGGCAAGACTCTTTATTTTTTTTCTCCCTCACACTCCTGAGACTCCTCCCTTTCTCTCGACACCACCATCATCGTCTCCTATCCCTCTTTCCTTTGCAGTCGTCCTCCAATGCCCGGCAACTCTTCCACTCCTGTTCCTCTCCCCGCTCGAGTGGGCATCCCTAGGGTGCTGAGGTTCTCTACCCTTCTCATCCTGCTTGCTTTCTCTCCCCAAATTCCGTTAATTTCTAGCGCATAATGGTTCCTTTTTGCGCTTCGGGTCCCATGGGATCGCTTGGTGATGTTGAAGCTGATCTTGGAAGTGATTGATCTGCCTGTATACCGTGGGGGTGGTGCGGCGGTCTGTATATTCAACGGTGCCAGAGTTTCGTGGGGTTTGGAATTGGCAGTAGCGACGTTTATTTGGCTTTAGGTTCTTGTAAGGGTTTGAGTCCTCTTGTTTCTTATTGATAATTGATACAAAGTTGGGCAGTCCCACAATTCAAGTGCACGAAAAGGTGCAGAGCAATGCTTAGTAGCCCATTCTTACACAGAAGCAAGATATGCACTGGTAATATCTAGGTAGCCATGGCTTAAGGAACCAATTATTTACATGATTACTTAGGCTTGTATCTTCACTAGCTTAAGGAAAGGATAAAATAAACAACCATAATTTCTTAGTTTGTGGCGTGTAGAGTCACTCACAGTTGTGGAAAATAAAGATACCATTAGAAACAAAAGTCATCTGAAAACTAAATGGAAATACTTTTCTAGAACAATAGTCAAACATCCTGATTCTGAAAAGTGAAAATCAATACTCTTATCAAGAAGAACTGTCAAAGCTAAGACAAACCTACAAGCTTAATGCTTCAGAACGAGAGCAGATTTCCTTTCTTGTAGTCCTTGCACTTTCAAAATCCATCGCACAGCTGTGCATGTGCTTTAGTCCTTCACAAAGCTATCATTAGTCCTATATTAGTACATAAACAAGTATGCAAGATGGAAAATATACCCTAAGTAATGACAACACTAGGATTGAGATGATAATCTAGGACTTTTTACTTCAGAAATTCAGTATGTAATGTACGTTTTCAGTATTTTGATACATTGGGAGAACAATTCAATGTCTAAGTCTAACCAATATAGAACACAAAACACAGTGATTAACTGCTTATATTTCATCCAGAAAGACAATTCCTGTGTTGTGAACTTTAATCCTCAGTAAGTGAATGATCTTTTCCCGTGTGTGTGTGATCTTTTCTAGAACAAATATCAAGGAACTCCCTCATTTAGTCTTTTGAACTTATTTTTTCGATCAGGTAGCTCAAGTTTGTCTTCTGTTTGTAAATACGATGACACTGGATTCAAGATTAATTGTGAGCACTATGGTAGAAACATCACTGTATTCATCTCATGTAAGGCAACAGAAGAGAGTTGCATTGCATTGTTTTGTAGCAGGTGTTTGCAGGTTGTTCATTGCATTTTCTAAGGTTGTTCATTGCATTTTTCTTAGAAACATATGGCAAATTAACTATCATGCATCCCATACAAGGCAATAGAAGAGAAACACATCAATTCTGGAGGCCTTTCCTTATTTTTTATTTGATTCGCAATTTAACTAGCTAAAGTGGACATCACTGTGTTCTTCCTGTTATAAAGTTTTATGTTCAGCTATCTATTAACTAGGGTTTAACATTTTTTTCTATGATTTTGTCTTTGACCTTGCAAGTAGTATCTTACACACTCAAATTTATTCCTTAATTTATAATGTAAATTTCCCATTCAGTTACTTAAGGTGATACATTTGTGTTAAAGAGGATGAAACAGAGGTTTACAAAAACCTTCTGCTGGACGTAGCCCAGAGGAGCTTTGTGGTGCTTCGTGAGCTTCTTATCTAGCTAAGTTCACTTGATATTCTATAATGGCACAGCTTTGGATGATTAGAGGTCTAATGTGCTTGATGTATGTTTGGAGCCTCTTTATCATGCTAAGCATGTTTTTGTTTGTCTTTCTTTGAGGCCAAAAGTTATGCAAGTGCTAAAGGTTAGTAGGCTAATGTATTGCGTTTCACTTAGGAGATCTACTCATATTGGTTTTGCGGACCTTTAACTGAAGTTATCTGTTTTGCCTGTTCGATTTAATCTAATGGAACCTCATAATTGTGTCAGTACTGTCGGTGTTTCGAGAACCGGCAAGTAAATTTGTGGGTCTAGGGGCCGCGCGATCCCGCTCCCTGAATGGTCGGACCAAAAAGAAAGAGGGGTCCAAGATGTATACTGGTTCGGGCTGAAAATCCCTACTCCAGTTCGTGAGGTGATCGTATATTGCTCCTGATGCAGGGGGCTATATCGTGTTACAAGCGGAGGGCGAGGTCTAGCCTTGAGCGCCTCGTGCGTGGGAGAGGGCCGAGATGCCCCTGAGCGCTAGAAGTTTTAGGACGCAAGTGCCTTCGTGCTCCTAAGCGTTGCTATCGAACGAACTTTCTCTCTCCCCAGGAGGTCCTGCTTCTCCTTATATAACTTGGAGAGGTAGGTTACATGGGAGTCTGGAAAAAAGAAGGATGGGGTGCCCTACGCCTGGGAGTTTGGTCTTCGGCCTCAGCGTCTGGTCCTTGGATTCGATGTTTGACGGGTGGTCGCGTGTCTCGCGCCGGGTCGGTGGACGCACAGAGTGGCGAAGCATTCCACTTCGTCGGGAAATGGCGTACCTGCCCTCTGCGCACTAGTCGTAGGCTGACGTCGAGGCGACTAGCTCCGGGAGTCACCTCGGGTGGGCGTGCGTCCCTCCACTGTTCATGACCGGGCGATGAACTCGACGCCTGCCTTCGGCCACCTGCTACCTCGGGAAGGGGCCTCCCATCATAGGGCGGTCATGCTGAGGTGTCGTGACAGCGGGGTAGGTGGCCAAGACGGGGACCGGCCCTCGATGACCTGACGTCTGCTTTCCGGTGAAAACAGTCTGAGCCTGACCGGAGCTCTCGAGCGGTCCGACCCGTCGGTCGGGCTATCTCGCGGGTCGTCTAAGTCGTAGCTCGAAGGGTGTCTGACCTGCGGCGCGGGTCGGGCCGCCTTTTGGGGTCGGATTGGTCGGGAACCTGGGCATCCTTGAACGGGGCCTCCAGTCGAAGCTTGGGCTTCGAGGCGGCCCATTCATCTTCCCCTGGGCCGCTGGGGATACCCATGTCTCGGGTACCAGTCAAGTACAATATGGTTTGCCAAGTTTTTGAACTGCAACATTTACATTACGCATCGGCACTTCAGGCCTGTTTGGTAGAACTTCAGATTCTAACTTCACCTGAAATCTGAAACTTGTAGGCTAAAATAAAATGAATTAATTTTATATTTTTAATCTAAAATGTACTCACAGCTTCAGTTTCACGAATTTGGTGAAGCTAGAATTTTCAGCTTCACCAGATTCACGAATCTGGAGAAGCTGAATCCTTGCCAAACACACCCTTCCTCTCACAATTTCTCTCATTGCAACAGTGGTACATTTGGAAGGGAATTCGACAAATGAACCAGAGAACAATGATGGGCAGGAGCAGATATTGCCCAGGCTCTTCTCAACTATCGACGTAAGGAAAAGATAGCAATGCCAATGATCCCTATGCTTTGCCATTCTCGTGAAATTTAGACATACACGTTAGTTTCGATTTTTCAAGTATATGCACTCCTAGAAGGCAAGAAACGTACGACAAATTAACTAGCATTCATATTATATAAGGAAATAGATAAATTAACCAGCATTCATATTATATAAGGCAATAGAAGATAAATCAGTACATAATAATAGTCATCACAACGTTAAGGGTATTTTAGACTTTCTAACAATAAGCTACACCATTTAATCCATAAAAAAATAGGATACCAAAGAGCCTGGTTTGGCTTAAAACTAAATTGCTTAAAAGCTACTTAAGCCAAAATGCCTTAGTCTAAACAAACAGAGCCTACGTCATCCATTCATGATGTTTCAAGATGTGTGTAGACTGTAGTTAATTCCTTCTACTTCCTTTTTATTTTCGAAATTGTGGAAGAGAGAAAAAGAATCTAATCACATATTACATTCGGAAGCCATCACGGGACAAACTTTTTTTTTAGCAAATCTGACTCTTTTTGAACTTAATTGCAAAAATAGCCCTATTCCCAAAGTCAAGCAGCATCGACAGATAATATGTCACTTGCCGTACTCACGCATTGCGAAAGTTGGCCTGAGCCACGGAACTCCGGCGAGGATGGCAACAGTAGCTAGGGCAAGAGAAGCGCACCATCAGAGAGTGCAACCAGGCGATCTTGGTGACGCTATTGGTTCCACCGGCGGCAAGCAGTGGCGCGACGAAAGCGGCGACTATGACGTTATCCACGGTGATGGCGACCCAACAACTCTCCAACAAAGTTAAAGTATGCACCTTGTAGAACGTGCGACGACGATCACGATGACGTGGATGAATATGATAAAAGACCCCACCGGCGACGACGGAATCCGGCGAAGAAGCTCAGCGGCGGCGCTACGTAGATCTTCAATTCCTGAGGCAACGGCGACTCGATCTGTTTGGTTGCAGCGACTCTGGCGATATGGATTCAGGGGTCGGACGCGATACTTATATACCTCGTGGTCTGTATTCAGGTTGTACTAGGCTGTATTTGGAATCACTTTGTAGTTTTTTTTTAAAGAGGAAAATCTCATGTTTATTCCTTTATCTCTTGAACAACCATACTGTTAGCCGCATAGGACACTTCCTTTCTATTTATCCTGTTGACCAGCCAGGTTATCAAAAGCAAAGCAAGCCTTCGTAGAGGCCGTTCTGTATTCTGAACAGCTCCGTCACTTCTCTGCAATCTAGGAAATCCAGTTCACAGTGATTACCCCATGTCAGTGTTTTATCCACGATAAACCGCCATTTCAGGTCGAAGTACTGTGCCTATACCACAATGAGTTTATCCTGTTTTGGCCTGCGCAATTCACATTGTATTTGATGCACATCTGCTACATGAGATGGAGGAGTTCGCTAACCTTGCCTCTCTCTCTCTCTCTCTCAGACTTTTTGTTCCTGCCTCAGTTTCTGGCTGCTTCAAGGCCATATATACAAATTACATCGATCGAGTAGTTTTAAAACAAAACTGAGATATGGTCGTGAGTGAGTCGAACTCAGTCGAGTAAGTCTATTTCTTGCATGCCTAATAGCCCACAAAGCCACGAAGTAACAGCTGCTTGAACCCTCAGCTCATTGTGTCTAATTGCAGCAGAAAATTGTGTGTTTGGAGCTATTAGCCAACTTTATGCTTGTTTACATATTCGGTCAGGTCATCCTTTATAGTATCCAAACACTCCTGGCTGCTACGCATTGAAATATAGCATGCTGCCAACAGCTCAATTTTGGTCTCACACAACTTGCATGCTGGTGACTGGTGAGTGATCCTTATTGTTTTCTATTTCAGCCCCGAATAACCTTTTGTATCTTAGCAGGAGTACAACTTGGAGGAGTACAGCAAGGGGGAGATAATGCAGCGTCTACTGGAAAGGTGGAGGCTCTTGAAGAGAAGATGAGGCGACTGAAGATGTCCCAAATGGATTATGTTTGCATCGCTGGGAGTACTCACGTATTTGTACTACTCGGAGTTTATTCGTCTCAACAGGGAAGTAGCAGATCCAAGAGAGGAATGCACCAAGCTCAATGTTGGTATTGATGAGATCTCGCTTGATGTTCACCAAATCCTTAATGCTGTCAAGCGATTTGTTCCGGCTTGCCTTGACTAGAGTAGAAGAAATCGATCCTAAATGTTCAACTTATTACATCTATGCAGGTGCCAGAAGTTTTAACCACTATTGAGTGTTTTGGCAACCGTCGTGTGCCTATCAGTCCGTCACTCAAAAAAAAAATTTCTGTCTATCGTGGTACTTCGATGTTTTGTTTGGTAATGGTTTGCTTGTTCTTGTTGCCCAAGTACTTCTTTAACAACAGAAGAGCTGATCATCGGCTGGACCGGAATAGACGTCAGGTTTGGGTTTAGCATTTGGGCCTGAGCCTTAATTTTCCTGACATGGATTTTACATTTCGAAACTTCAGTCGGGACCAGCTAGAAAGGCATCCTCTTCTTATTCTTCTTCTTGTTGCACCATAGTGAAGTCACCATTCTGTGGTTTTGGGCATGCTATACATGTTCTGTTTCGCTGAATCACTTTATTCTGTTTGGTGTGCATGAGATGAGAGAGTAAGCTTGAGTGTTGCAGCGCCGGCATACATACAGTCGCCTTCTACGCTGAAGTAGTGTTGCAGCGCCGGTATGCATACAGTCGTCTTCTACGTTGAAGCATCCATCCATTGATGCATCATCTCGTGTCAAATCTCACGAGCTGTATTAACACACTCGCATGTTCTCAATCATGGAGTGCCCTGCCCCAGAGCTGCAGAGTTATTCAGCTTTACCCCGAGCATCTCAAAAACAGACAAACGCAAAGCTGTTTTTTTATCCGCAAGGATGGAATGGCATGGTCCCTCGTCACAGCTAGCTCCATTGTTAGCGGGAGCAAGGCTGACTACTGTCGCGGCGAAAATGTGCTAGCTTTACCTGAGAGGAGCTGGAAAATATCAGGTCATGCCATGTGTGTGCGCTGTTTGTTTGTGCGTCTCGTCAGGGCGCATCCATGGATACCTCGCGCAAGATCCATGTGAATCATCGTGTGCTGGTGCATGTGTCATGTGTGTGTGTATGTATGCTCGTGCCTGCTCGAGTGTTTGTTTTCCAGAAGCATACAGTGCAACTAGCTTGTTGGCCTATACATTTGTACGACTAAATTTGTTATGCATTGTTCACATAGTCAGTATTGATATATATTAATTATTGTTGTCAGTTATTAAATTTTTTCCTTATTATTAGTCAATTTCTCTAACCATCCGAATAATATTGAGATGTTTGTGTGCATCGTTACATAAACATCTTAAGTAATAAAAAAGCTTATAGCCAGAATACAGTTATGTTTATGTGTTTATCCGCCGTCGTCTAAGGGCCTGTTTGGTAGAGTTCCCTCTGATTCTGATTCTCTGTTAGAAGTGATTCTCCGAGAGAAGTGATTCTGTCGCTGAAAGTGATTCTCTAACGAATCCATAGGATAAACTCTATGGAGAAACGACTTTTTGTTGGGAGTGAATCGAGAAGCGGCTTTTTTTCAGCTCCACTCCTAGTTCATTTCTCGAGAATCACTTCACGGGAATCACCCTGGGAGCGATTATCAGAAAACTGCTGTTTGGGCCTAAGTCTCTTTTCCATGCTTCAGTCTCAATAGTCAATTTGGCTCCAAGGCCTATTTGCATCGTGGTGCACAATATTTGGCATATAAAACCTTAGATTGTCTTTACTACTCTAACTTCTCATTATCCTGTGCTCCTCCTCCCTTACTGTACATCTTTCCACAAAGAACCGAACCAAAATATTAGTGGTTCTTACCAGCATTGCTAGCCTTGTCTCCTTTTCCTCCATCAGTCTCACCATTCACCGTGTTGTATAGCTGCATTAAGTAGCGTGACAACATGCCCTCAGTAACTATCTCGCTATACTACTACAAGAATGTACATCACAGTCGATTTTGATAGCGATACAAAGTTGTTAGATAGTGACGAGGAGACGCTATCACAGTCGGTTCTCATTTGATTGTGATAAATTGTCATCACAATCGGTTTCGAGCTAGAACCGATTATGATATTCCATGATGTGGTGTTTGTTATTTATACATCTTCATGAAAATAGCACAGATTACATATAGTATACATTGAAAACAACACAAATTATACACAGTATACATATCACATTTACAATATATATAAAACACAAACACTTTACAATACACATATCACATTTGCTCACAATATAGAACACAAACATATTTAATAGTCAGTACACATATCGCATTCACATGATATAATATTGTTTACATATGGACTAGTAGGAGCCTGTTGAGTCTCTAAACCTACTATCCTCTATTAGAACTTCTATCCAGTACCACTGGTATATGTGATCTCGTGATTTGTTAGGATCTTTGTTTTGTAAGTTCTTGAGGGGATATCAATCTTCTGTAAAATAGAATTGAGTGCACTAATTTAATTTGTAAAATTTGTATGTAAAAAGCTAAGTGTATTATGCATGTGCATATACCTTAAGGAAAAGGTGTGAGCTGTCAATCAGGATTAGCATGTGATGCATAACATAGATGCCGCACAAGTCATCACTTCCCTATTGATGACAATGTGAACAAAAAATCAAATTAAGAGACGAAGAATATATTTTAGAAAAAAAATCCTATACTAGGCACTTGTACCTTGAAGTGCTTCCACTCCAACTTGTCATCTCATTTGTCATCGTGTCGCCCTCCTTTAGTAACGTAAGATAAGAAAACCCTACATACATCGGAGCGATGCCATTGAGGTAAAAAAATGAACGTAGTTAAATACAGAAAATATTAGGTTAGAGAAATGTACTTACTTCTGCAAAACTGGCTTGATTGCGTAGGCCATCGGTCTCTTCTCGATCGAGTTAAATATCGACCTCTTCTTAGAAATGATCCTGGAATGAATAGATTTACGACTCTTTCTATACTAAACATCGATATCCTCCGCACGTTAATATACTTTCCTTCCACTCATAGGTTGAGGGACCGAACGAATTTCTCTTTTCTCATCATATTTGTCATCCATCTTATGTTATAGATGACTTCGAGGTAAAAATATACAGTGACCCATGTACACAATTTTCTTGGAATTTGGCAGCCATACGCTCTCAGTCTCCTCTTCACAAATAAATCATGCTTTTGACTCCCTTCATACTATAGCCCACCAAATTACTAAGTGCCGAAAAATCATTTATGGTGCACAATATCATAGCCCGTAGGGTGAAATTAACTCTTTTGTATGCATCCCACGCCGTGACCCCCTCATTCCACAATTTTACCAAATCCTTAATCAGTGGTGCTAGGTACACATCAATATCATTTCTCAACTGTTTGAGTCCCAAGATTAGCAATGACATCATGATATACTTCCGCTTCATGCACAACCAAGGAGGGAGATAGTAGATAAACAACAGAACTAGCCATATGCTAGACGATTGCTCATATTACCAAGCAGATTCATTCCATCGCTACTCAATCCAAATATTATGTTCCTCATCTTGGCACCAAACTCCTCATGTTTCCAACAAATATTTCTCCATTGAGTTGGGTGTCTCAGCTTGTCATCTTTCTTTCGAGATTTATAATGCTAATGCAATAATTTTGCTTCTTTGAGATTTAGAAACAACCGCTCTAAACAAGGAATGATGGGTAAGTACCACAATACCTTGGCCGATGCCCCTTTATTGACCTCTTTCCTGTTGTCATCTCAGCTCTTACACTTCTTGTCATTACGTTTCTCCTTTTGTTTGTACCGGAGTATACCACAAACTGGACAAACATGAAATTTCTTATACGTGTTATGGTACAAGATACAATTATTCGAACATACATGTATACTTTTTTATTTCCATTTACATGGGACAAAGTATCTTCTTCGCTTCATAAATACTCATTGGCAACTCATTTCCCTCCGGAAGCACATTTGATAGAAAAACTAAAAGTGTATTGAAACTTAGTCCAATGGTATTTTGCCTTTAGTTTGAATAATGTAAGGATTGAACCTAACTTAGTGTATTCCACTTTGCAACTTGAGAACAACAATTTGGCATCATCTTCCATCAAGCTTTTAAACTTTTAAGACTCTCTTTTCGTGTAATTTTCCACCATATCTTGCAACATTTTCTCTAAATTGTCCCCCTCAAACGTACCACGCTACAACTCTTGATCGGGTTCCAGCATGTCTTCGTTGCATATCGGACGGGTAATACTTGTCTTTCTAAGAAGGATCCAACACATTTAATTCCTCACGAAGCCATATTGAATCAAGTGGCCTTCATTTCGAGTTGAGTTTTTAAATCTTCTGAGATTGGTGTAATCACCAAAGTAAGGACAATACATGTAGTTCACACCCCTCTTCACCATATTGTCTTCTGTAATTTTTTTAAACTCCTTAACACCCCTCTGAAATTTAGCACTCACATAGTTTTTTTGATACATCCATTCATCACGGTCCATCTGCAATTAAACTACGCATACTAAATTAACAAAAAAAACTAGAGCGACAACTAACTCGCTATCTATTTTATTTTTTATTCCGCATTTCAGTTTTAGTTTGGAATTTTATACAAATCCAACTACTAATTTCCATTTAATGTTTCTTCCAAATTTTAGTTTTACTTTAAAGTTTGTGTGGAAATCAAATTATCAATTTCCTATTATTTTTTTGTGGGCACCCGGAAATATGAATCGATCTTTACACGTGCGTTGGACTTAGAGGTAACATCCATACTCCACTTAAGTGTATGCTCACTGCCACCCAAAAGTCCCATGCACGGAGTATTGACTAAATAGCCCTCACCCAAACAAATATGAGCCACATAGTCGCACCGTACACACTTACACGTCCATGAGAGTTTCGATTCCATTCCGAACAACCATACTGGGATTGAGACCAACTCATCCAAGCATAGCACTCGCCATCCGTCTCAGGACCTTGGTATCGCCCACACTCTCCAAGGGGAGCATGAGCAATAGCCAAAGAACGACGGTCGCATAAGTTTATGCATTAATGGTTGATGACAGTTCCAGGTACCCGGATATGCGTTTAGTGCTAGTTCCCAAGATCAACGCCTAGCACCCACATATCCCGCATTCGAGATGTATCACAACACATATATATGAATCTAAGTAGTTAGAATAGCATAAACATAAACTACAACTAGTACAACTACTTACTATTACAAGTAGTGGCCGACCGGCCAAATATTACATGTGCAAAAGTAAATTGCAGCGGAAATTAAACATAACCAAAAGTAGGACAACGGTATGTCCATCCATAAAACCCAAAGGCAACCGACTTGGAAAAACCCAAGTTCATCCATCAACATCATTGTTGGACCCCGGAGTAAAGTACGTGTCATCGGGGCGTTCTTCCATACCGTCGTCTATATTGTTTGGATTAAGCAACCGTGAGTACACGTATGTACTCGCAAGACTTTAGTGTATGGAAATAAAGTAAATGCAGGGCTATAACAAGGAAACAAGCTTATACACTAGTCTCATTTTTAGCATTAGGCAGATTTTGTTTGCAAGTAAAATATTCATAAAACGGTAACGAATTTGTAAAGAGCATTTAATATGAAGTTAAATAACAGTAAGTAGAGTTCATAGATGAAATTTCACAACCCTCCTTGGCTGTGATCAATAAGTAAAAATAGCCACCATTGGCTTCCCAATTCACCAACCCATTCCATCACCATTTCCAAAAGCTTTAACAAAAACAAAGACTATACTTGACATTATTTTCCCAAGTTGCTCATGAGTCATGACCGCGAGCATGGCTAATTAATTAGATTTTAATCTCTGCAGAGAGTGTACACTTTACCCACATGACACATTCTAGCAATCATGTCAACCATGCCTCGCAATACTCATCGTACCCAATTCGCTAGATTGTGACGAAACCGTTCAACTAGTTAAAGTTTAATCTTACACCCGCCCCGGTGATGTTAAACCCTTGTCACAGTCCGGAGATCCTGAACCACGATGGTGCCCCCCATCGGGAACTCTCCCCATGACAAGGCATGCACCGTTGTATTGGAATGCTTGGGCCCCAACACCTCGGTGAAGGGAGCACCTACGAGCAACACCGCTCCTTGATGTGCCTTTACTACTCCGGCCTCCCAAGATGCAAGATTAAATTTCAACTAATCTAATGAGTTTAGGCTATCCCATACTAGCACATGTGGTTGCACCAAGACCCTTAGGTGATAGCATCAAGTTCGGTCCTTAATTGACCCAGGCGAGAATCTCCCTCTATCTACGCGGGAGGTCCTTTTCACGCTCCAAGTTAAGTAATAACTCGCCCGTGTCTAAATCATAAGTTTTGAGTTGGATTTCTACCAAAATACATGGAAACCATACCTCAGTTCCACACAATCAAACAAAGTTGCTCAAGCTAGTTTGAAGTGTATCCCATCATTTAAAAGTTGATCTATAAGCATGTCTAAGCAGGTGCATAAGGTATTTCGCAAGTATTACCCAAGTGACACTGAATAATGTCTACACCAATACTAGGCTACAATGGCAGTTAATCAAATGACAAGGTAATGGAAATGCATACATTTTGGATTTAGCTACCATCACCCACAATATAGCAAGTTTAAAACATACACGCATGCATTATAGTTTCATAAAGCAAGATAACATTGAAAATATGGGATCAAAATGGTCAAAGGAGGGTGCTTACCTGGTTGCTCTTCTTTAGGAATGTAATCCGGATCGTAGTCGATGTCGTTATCAATCGGATCCGAAATATCGTCGTCTACGCGTCGAATAATAAGAACCGAGACAAAAACAAACAACATCAAATCAAATGGGGCAAAAAGAAATCAGATAAAATTACCAAATTAAATCTTACCAAGAAGGTCATGGTGGATTTTGGGTTCTCGAATTATCACTTGTATAGCAATCTTATTAGTATTTAGTACTTAGTTTATGTGAGGCTTTTAGTATGAGTGTGTTACTTTCATTTATCGATTACATGACACTATAGTTATGAACACACATAATGTTGTTTACGAATTCAAGAGGCTACATTTATGTGTTTTAGTATTTATAATTTCGAATTCAAGATGCAAAAATTGTTTGGATTGATAAAAGTAAAACATTCACTAAAGGTTTTGCTTGAATAGCTCTTAACTTTAAGTGTTCATGCATGGGATCAATTTCTACAAGTTAGATCTGAAATTTAAAGTTATTTGTTGTTACTATATGGTCATAGGATGATTCTTGCGTTGCGGCAACCTTGGACGAAGACTTCTACTCTTAAATATTCACATAATACGGCTTCGGCGATATTATCATTTATGGTGTTTGCGTTAACAGATTTTATTTGATAAGTAAGTCGTAATTAAGATATTTTTATATAATTTGGTTGTACATATATTGAAGTGTGTTTTTGGACCAATTCTCCTAAAATTTGTGTTTAGACAAGCTGTTTTATAAGCCCTCGAAAAAACTTAAGTGATAACGATTCTGTGCAGTTTGTGATCATTTAGGGTTTTTCTTGTGGTTGGATTAAGATGCAAATGAAGTTGTAATTAATATATTTTTCCATATTATGGTGTCATATGTATCAGACAATACCTAGGCTAATCTCTCATAACTTTATATTTATGTGTGATATTTTACGGACTACCGAAAAGGCTTAAATGACCATGCTATTAGCGCGATTGCGGTTTAGTTTTTCTTTTGCGTTTGCGACTGCACTAAATGGGATAATCTAATCATTTTTTAGTTATTAGTAAGGAATATCCCTAAGAGTGTTTTAAAGTTAGTTCCGTGATATTTCGCATTTGTTCAAGGTGTTTTTCATATAAATGGTCATTAAGGCTTAATATGAGCTTAACTCAAAGTTGTTCAAACTGATATTATTTTTGCATGGCAAACTAGGGCATAATATTTCAAGGTCATAGGAGTTGATTTTGTCTAGTTTAAGGTTCGTTTGCTAAAGTTACGATCAAATAAACGTTTCTCGCATTGAATGTTCGACTATCAAGCAAATAATGCAAACAATGTAAACTCTAAATATTTTTATATAACCATGATTCTTGCAATCCCAGAAGTGCAACTAAATTAGTTTTACCAAATGTTTAGCTAATTTGATCCACATTCTAACCATTTGTTTCTTGGATGCAAGTGAGGCTTTCTACAATTGATTTTTGATCTAAATTACATTTAAATTTAAATGTTTATGTAAAAATGGAACATGCAAGATTGCAGGAATATATGTGATTTATTCCATGATTTTTAGAACTAGGGATTGCATAGTTTCTTCATAACTCCTAAAAAGGGACTTTGGTTCAAACTCAATTTGAATAATCTTATTGCAAGTAACATATAAATTTTTATTGTATATTTTGAATCCTTACTGCCTAACTCAAATTTAGAAACTGAGTTTGTTTCATTTGGACACTCCTAGCAAAAGATATGAGGGTTGAATCACATGGAGCAAAAATAAAAAAAATAAAAAATAGGCTGGGTGGGGAATCGAACCCCCCTGATTCAAACAATAGAGCTTCACCACTGCGCCAAAGTGTTACATGTGGCAATGCTCCATGCAAAATTACTTGAGGCTTACATGCACTAACCCTAGAGCTTAGCTCGATCGGCAATGGCGCTGGCAACGCTGGGGTTGGAGATGGCTGGATGGTGAGCTGCAGGGATTGGCAGAGAGGACGTGATGACCACCAGCGAGTAACCGGGAAGGAAGACAAAACACGACCGATTTGCACTGCAGGCGAAACGGAGGAGAAGGGTCAGGACTCAGGAACTGAGCGAGTCTGCACGGCAAAACGAGTTGGCAAAAGAGCTTACCGGGCAGCTGCGGCTGAGGGGCTGTCTCGCCAGCGCTAAGGAGGAAGAGACTCGCGGTCGGCTTTGACTGCAACAAGGCATGGGACATGGTTGAGAATCTGAGGAGACAACCATAAAGATGGGGTAAGCAAGAGCTAATCACCGGCGGCGAACGAGAGAGAGGCGCCGCCACGCTTCCTGAAGCCGCTTAGCTCCTTGCGCCAATGATGAAGCATGGCGAGCAGGAGGGCAGGGAGGTGGCCTCGGTGGTTTTATGGCACAGCGGAGCTCACGAGGTTCGACAGCCAAAGGCCGTGTGGTGTGAGCTCCTTGCGGTGCTGGCGCATGCGACATAGGCGAAAAGAGAGAGAGAGCAGAGGCGAGCGGTGTTATTACTGCGGCGGCAGCGTGGTGCCGTTTCGCTGTGGCGACTCATGAGTGAAGTCGCCTCATGCCATGGCACGCTGCGGGCAAAGGACAGGAGAGGGAGAAGGAGAGGCTGGCCGATGGGTCCAGGCTGGCGTGGGGTCCCCTGGCAGAGGTATGGCTGAGAGTTCCATCGGATGCAACGGTAGCTTTTGGTAGTTGGAAAACATTTATGGCAAACTCGGTTTTAGGGCTTGGGCAGGCTAATTGGGAGTGATAGAATGGTTAAAAACTTTTGTAAATTTTTATGCAGGTAGTTCAAAGGTTCTACTTTCCATTTTCTTTGGTTTCATCTCATTTTCTATTATGGCTTATGAACAGTAATTCTCCAAACTTGACGGGTTTCAATTTGTTCTTGAATTTTTAAGGCATATGAATGATGTGCCAAAATTCTGGAAAAATTATTTTTATTCATCTTTTGGTCTCTAGTATTTTATAAAATTATTTCCTATAGCATGTTGTTTGGTATTTCCTTGAGTTTCATTGATGCATTTGATTTGGCCTTAAAAGACTTTACTAACATAATATTTAGGAAAAGAAGATTAAACTCCAGAAATAAATTCAATAAGAAATTCCAAAGTGCAACAAGAATCAAAGCATGCCACTTTATTTACTTGATCAGATTTGGGATGTTACATTTTTATTCTAAATTTATCTATTTTTATTGTAGTTGATATGATCACTTTCTTTTAATCTAAGCTACTGTAACTTAGGTATACATATTATACTTGGATTCTTTCTTTTAATATGATCCATTATAACTTAGGTCTGTCATATGAACGACTATATTTGTTAGGGATTGGATAATTTTCTATAAGGACTATTATACCCCGACAGCCGGTTTAGGTCGACCATACATGCCCTAGGACGGAGTCCCCAAGGAGGATCCTCGGATAGTCCAGCTGGCGGGTCCGCCCCGACCATACCCAAGTTCGCCCTCGAGCATGCTTGCTCAGGAGTGCGCAGCGGTCGGTCAAGAGTTAAGGGGAATTCCCGAGCATGAGGTCGTGCTCGGCCCATAATGACGACGTGGCGATAATTGCGCCACGATCTAAGACTATTACGCCACGATCTGGGACCATCATGCCCACGACGGGACGTGACGAAAATCAAGGATGCGGTTACAGCCACGGTTAATGCAGTAATGACACATTATTCGATCACAGTTACTTCAGTCATCTATAAAGACCCCTTCGGTAGATCGGTAAAGGGGCATGACAGCAAGCAAACAAAGAGCATACACACAAGTCATTCTATAAGAGTTTCACAAGCTATAGTAAGATCACTGGAGTAGGGTTATTATCTCCACAGCGAGAGGCCCGAATCAGTATAAACCCTGTGCTCATTCTCTATTATTTTGAGAGCATTCTTCGAACGCAAACCCTTCATGGGAAAAGGGTTTTGATTGATCTCTCATTCAATAA
The DNA here is from genome assembly GCA_036346375.1 of Guadua angustifolia. Lineage (NCBI taxonomy): Eukaryota > Viridiplantae > Streptophyta > Magnoliopsida > Poales > Poaceae > Guadua > Guadua angustifolia. Next base: position 79,898,229 of record CM070500.1, read on the forward strand.
GTAAGCTCGGTAAAGGTCTGTTTCCCAAACGTCGACAATATTTTTTTATTAATATGATAATTTTAGAAAAATTTTACAGTGGATAACACAAGTAGTAAGTAGTGGTAGTAGAAATCAAATCTAACCTTCCATTCCTCAAGGATATTTTAGACTTTTCTTATCCATTCATTAGGGGTATTTTAGACTTTTCCTAATTCGTTCACAGTTTTGGATTCACCAAATACCTAGTGATCTTCAGAAACTTCTTATCTATTCATCAGCCATTCATCAGGATCACAGGACGTGTTCTACCGTAGAGGATAAATAGTATGACGGAATTTTTTACCCTTTTACCTTTCTTTGAATTTTATTACCAATACTACAGGTGGTAGTATAAGTAGATCTAAATTGATTTCAACTATTAGATTCAAAGGAATGGACGGTTTATATTAATTTTAATCTACTATAAAAGAGCTCTAATTTTAGGCCTTGAGGATGTATATGATGGTTTCTTTTATCTTTACTTAATAATATAATATAATAGATAGACGTGCAGGAGTTTCTGCGGGGACAATGGAGCTGAGCGGTCGTCAGTTCGTGGGGCGACAGCCTGACGAGGTTGTCAAATGCAAAACAATTTTCCATGGGGTTAACCGGTTTAGTGGTGGTCACAAGTCAGGATGGTGAAGTACGTTCCAGTGTGGCGCGCCGCACTCTATCGCCTTAGAAAGTGGTGATTACATTTATTTATTTTTTAAATAAAAATTAGTTGATTTGGAACAAGAGTCAACTTTGACTCGACTCGTTAGGCTCGATTTGTTAATCTCGGTTCGAAGTTAGATCTTAAATAATACAGGAGACTATAATAAATAAGAATAAATTAGTGTCAAAGAAAGCTCGAAAACAAATTCAACTGCCTGTTGTCCACCCCTATTAGAAACTATCGCGGCGAAGTGCGAGCCAAACAATTAGCATACATACAGCACGTGAGTGGCAGGCCAAAAGTTGTCATGAGTCATGACATCAATTACTTCGTTACAAACCGAATTGTTTGTACAAACGGCAGTGCTAAGCATCGGACGTCCTAGCTCTTTGCAACAATTTTTTTCTACGCGTGCAACATTTTCTACCAACGTGTGCAACATTTTCCTTCGACAAACAGTAAAATTTGCTACAGTAAACAGATGTTGCAAGCGTTAAAAAAAATGTTACACGCGTTGGTAACAAATGTTGCACACGTAGACAAAAAATGTTTCAAGAGGCGTCCGAAGAAAACAAAAAATCAGACGTCCGGATGCAAGTATTCGCCTTGTACAAAAGATCCCTGGTACCTTGTATTAGGCTAGAGACAGCTGGCTTTGATCAGATTTGTAAGGTGCGCCCTTCTTTTTTGTTTCCCCTCTTTTTCCTGTGGTGCTCAGCGTGTAATGATTAGTAGGATCTCTGTGATAAGCGCTTGTATGCAGTGTGATAATTAGTCGGTAAAAAGAAAAGGGAGTAGTCCCTTTTCTAGCTCCCCTATTTTTTTCAAATCTAACCTTCTATTAATGAATATGCAGATTTGATTTTATCACCTACCGTGGATGGCATATCTATTCTTTGGCGTGTTCGAAGAGCAAGGAAGCTAGGGCTACTGCGCTCGAAGAGGCTACCACGCTCGGGGAGTACGAGAGGAGAGCGAGAAAACATGCGTTGTCTCGGCCGAGTAACACAGAAGGAGTTCTGGTAACCTTTCGGGGTAGAAAAATACGAAAGGTGGCACATATCACCTTTCGACGTTTTCACACTAGGTGATAGAATTATTTTTGTAATTGCGTTTGATATAAGACCATATGTGAAAAAAGAAAAGAAAAACACGGAGAGCTAAAAAAAATGATTTCAAAAAATAAAGCATGTCTGCGCGGCGAGCACCACTCTTTAGCATGTGAGCCCATGTGTCCATGTGGGCTGTGGCCCACCCTGTGGCCACTTTGCTGGCTCATGTCCTTGCCGTTCATCGCCTCAAGGACCTGTTCGATCAGTAGCGTACTAACTACTGAATTGCTAGTAGCGACGAGACGACCGGTGAGTGTGTAGCTACGAACGCCTACGTGTGAAGATGACGCAAGCGGCAACAAGAATCTTTCTGAAAATCTGAATCAACCGGGCCCGTCCCCAAATTTAGCAGCCAACCGGTGCAATTGTACTACGTAATTTCACACACTTCACGACTGCATTCCAGCATGTTCTTAACTTGGCACTGCATGCCGGTGAAATTAGAGGACCAAGACACACACTACGTATGTCTGCACAAGTTGCACGGTTCAAAGCATCGCATCGATTCAGATGTGGAGAGACTGCAACGATAAACAGCTACCTCATTGAAACGCGCCACTGAGGCTATTCACAGTGCAAGTTTCATGAGAGTTTCATTCTCATTAAATGAGATGCCACATAGGCAAAAGTGGTGACATGGCAACAAATTTATAAAGAGAGAAGGGAGTTGAGTTTCATGGGGATGAAACCCTGGTGTCTGCTGATTCTGAAGTCTTTGAATCTGGGATGAAACCCCATCGAGAGTGATTTGTTTCATCTTCACACCTTTTCTGGATCCCGTGTGGCCATATAGTAGTGTGCTAGATATAATTGCAAGTAGCTACACAATTTATATGGTATATTTGATCACAACACCATGCAGCAATTAAATGTTATGTCATACCTATGAAACTGCAAAATGAAATTGTGCATTGAGAGAGATTGTTTCATTTATCAACTCAAACATCTAAATATGACGTGGCACTATCGAAAACCGTGTAACGAAACTCTCCACTGATAATAATCATTTCTGGCAGTCAACCATTGTGTCCTGCACTGGCCCTGGAGATTCCCTGTCCCGATCTTAACCATCCATCTGCTCATCAACGGCTAAACCTTGTCCTCCTACCGTACTGAAACCTATCCCTGCCACGAATCAGGTGTGCTGCTGGCGTCGCGCCGATCGAAAGGGTAGAAAAGTCCAGGGAAGAACAGCATTTCTGATTTTATTTTTCTTAGTGAAAAGAACCTTAATAATTAAGGAATTGCTTCCCAACTGTTTTTCTCAGACGTGTTAGTACAGTATTTTTTTTCTATTCATACAATATTTTTTTCATGTGTAATATTTTTTTAACGTGTATATTCTTACTGTTATCGAGCGTTTTTATTGCACACGGTAATTACAAATATTGCATGCGTGGAAAGAAAATGTTGTGATGATCCGAGTCGACCTTCTTCTTGTTATCGAAAGAAAATATTGCACGAATAGAATAAAATATTGCACGCATAGAAAATAAAGCTGCAAGCGTTCGGAAAAAATGGGACATTCGATCACAGTAATAATTATGCGCACATCAAGAATCCACTGATTCAACTCGATCAGTTCACTCGCCGGCAGTTGAGCCGGACCTCGCCGTTCTTCCCGGCGAGCGGGCTCAGGTTACCCAGCCTCACCATCGCGGCGGCGAAGTCGGCTGCGAAGGCCGTGGCGTTGGCGGCGTACGCGCGCACGAGCGCGTCCGTGGTGCCGTTGCCGGCGCTGCTCCCGTACAGCTCCTGGTCGGACCGCAGAAGGACTTGACGGGTGACGAGGTCCTGGTAGTAGGCGTTGTCAAAGGTGTCGGGCGCCTGCAGCTCGAGCGGCGCGAGGTTGCCGTCGCCGCCGGTGGAGGGGCAGGCCCTGGAGCGCAGCTGCGTGGCGAAGGAGGCGTTCACACCGGTGTCGTTGTAGATGTGCGAGCGGAAGGTGGAGCACCGGGCCCGCCCCACGGTGTGCGCCCCGGACAGCGCGGTGAGGTCGCGCGCGTTGAGGCCCTTGGCGCTAAACCTCGAGAGGAGCGAGGAAAGGCTCGCGTCCGGCGGCGGCAAGTTGCCGTTCGCGGCGCCCTGGCTCGCCGCGCGCGCGTCCCGCCGCCCAAGCGGCAACGTCCAGTTCGGCCCCCCGAGCTGCACGCGCCCGCCATCAATGCCGCCAGCCAACTCAGTCGAGCTCCATTTGTTGTATTAATTGGGAGCTTAAGAGACACAGAAAGGCAGGTACTGGGCACTGACCAGGCTGACGGCGTCGCGGGCGGCGAGGGCGAGGATGTCCGCGCAGGAGACGGTGGCCTTGCAAGAGGCCTCAACCTGCGCCTTGATGGCGTCAATGACCTCGTATCCGCGCACCGAGTTGGCGTTCGGCCCCGCGTTCTTCTCTCCCGTGAAGTTGGCCGTGTCGTCCAGCAAGATGGAGGCGTCGCACCCCTATACGCGCATACGCATCAACTCAGAACAAGACATACATTTTGCGACCGGTGTACGCGTGCGGACGTACATTGACGAAGCAGTCGTGGAAAAAGAGCCGGAGGATGGAGGCGCCCATGCGCGCCTCCTTCTGGACGGCCTGCGCCATGCCGCGGCGCACGATGGACGGCAGCGCCGGGCACGTCGCGTTGTAGAACGTCGGCGACAGCTGGCCGTCCGCCGCGACGACGGCCGCCGCAAGAGCGACCGCCAAGAGCAACGCTCGAGACAGCTCCATCGCTAAAGAAAGTGAGAAGGTCAGGAAGATCTGCCGCAGAGCGAAGTGTTAAATGAGGTCGCGCTCGCTCGCGCACGAGAGGCCGGCGAGCGCACGTGCGTACATATGGCCGCGCGCGGCGCCACACAGCAAAGATGGAAACCGATGCAAGCGCGCGCTCGCGCGTATCTAGGTTGGCTTGGCTGCTCTGCATGCATCGCGCGCGCTCGTGGAACTGTGGAAGTGGCGTGACGCCGTGCAGTGTACTGAATCGTGTGGCAGTGGCTTACTAGATCGAAGCGAGGCGAGGTGGTCGAGATAGGATTGCGTCGCTGTGTGCGTGACACCCTATCTATTTCTGCAAGGTGCCAGATGGAGTTTGTCTCGCGAGCCCAACCAACCAACCGCAGCCATTGGGGAACAGCGAGCGAGTGGCTGTGGACGCTAGCTAGCACCAGCGCCAGCGCCCAGCCCGAGCGCGCGGGCCGCGGCGGTCGAGATATAGGAGATGGGCGCGCCCCCGAGCCCATACGGAGCCATGCGCGCGCAATGGCCAGCGGAATGTCGCTCGGAACGGCACCGAGTACGTACCAACCAACAAGAAGCAACGCCGCCCCAGGCATGTGCTCTCTGGAGTCTGGATTCACCGACGACGTCAAACGGTAGGATTTTAGTGTAGTTCAGTTACTGTCAGGTATCCTGTCGTACCAACCAACAAGAAGCATCGTCACTCCCGGCAGTCCGCTACGGCCGACCAGTACGTGCAACTTGCATGTCCGGAGTCCGGACAACCGGCCGGGTCTTCGAGCTCGCTTTGCATGCGCTGTCTGGTGCCAATGTGAGAGTGGCCATGTTTGGTTAATCGGTGTGGCGACGGCAAGCATTCAACGCCGGCCGTGTCAAGGACATCATGATCAGCTAGCGGCATGCACCTTGACGTGCCCGCCGGATCAAAACCAGTTTCTGTTTTTTTCGTTGGGAAACTTAGACTCTATTTAGTAGAACTCTAGATCATAACTTTATCTTAAATTTAAAATTTATAGGCTAAAATAAAATGAATTAAATTTATATTTTTAGTCTAAAATGTAAATAAGATGACCCATCAAAATAGGGGACATATCCAGTGCAATCAGGATTTTGGTGCGATCATCGTGCAATCCAACTAAGAAAAGTTTCAAAAAATTCTGAAAAAAAATCGTGGATGTACATCCCATCTTACCCCATCTACATATAAAATTTCATGATCAAATTCATCCTATGTTAAGAGTAATAAAAAGACAAATTTCTGACAAACTTGAATAGTTCAAATGCACCCCAAATTTGTCTTTTTTGTAACTTTAAGCATAGGACGAATTTGATCATAAAATTTTATATGTAGATGGGGTAAGATGAGATGTACATCCGCGATTTTTTTAAGAATTTTTTGAAACTTTTCTTAGTTGAATTGCACGATGATTGAACCAAAGTCCTGATTGCACTGGATATGTCCCTATCAAAATACTCTTAATATACCCATAGCTCCAACTCAACGAATCTGATGGAGTTAGGAATACCCAACTCCACCAGATCCATAGATCTAGTAGAGCTGAAACTGTACCAAACACAACCTTAGTTTTTGTTTGTTGCCCTCGATCTTTGAATTGTTGGGTTACAAACGAATCTTTAAAACTACTGGGGGTTGTAGCTGACTTTGCGCACGAGAGAAACCTCCGACCAACAGCTACGGTGGTCTACTCATGATTCATTAATTTTTACGGGCTAAACACTCCCTTCAACCGTTGGACTTTAAGTACTTATTTTAGCATCGGTGCTCAATTTTTAGTATAGTTACAGTAAATGTGCATGTGCTCGAACATGGTTAGAGGGAAATGTTGCTTTGCTAGGTAGATGAGTTGCTTCATGTATCATGCGGCTTGATAGATCGCTACTTATTAGAGGCCTAATTCGGTAATTGGTGACTCTGCTTACTGCTTGTATAACTAAACTCGAACCCTAAATACACGCAAAAACCATAGAGCGAGAGAGAGAGAGAGAGTACGGCTCAACGTTTCTCCTTTGTGAGAACATGATAGCACACCGAGTCATGTTTCTTAATGTGCATCACGGAGAGTAATGCTAGAGAGCCATCCCACTGTGGTAATGGCAAGCGGGCAGGGAAGGCAGAGATTCATGAGTCAGCAAATGCCTTACCGGCTAAGTGGGCTGACTAAAACAACAAATTGACAGCGTCCTCCTTTCTGATTTATGATTTTTTTTCAATTGTAACAGTATAAATGGGATGAATAGAGACAATAGCTGATTTGTTTGTTTTATTGGTGTTAACTGCTCATTGATTTACAAAAATTTAACAAGTGAACATTGTACAAGTATTTATTAAATAATAAATAATTATTAGTAACCCTCGAATCGATAAAAATACAACACAAACTGTCTAATATATTTAACTTAATTTAGTCTAATTCTTAAACCTACCCTATTTTTTTTCCCGGCTGCGCCACTGCATATTTATGTACGGTACGTGCGCCCATTAATTACGTACCGGCCGGCCACATCATCTGCCAAGGCTATTTAGGCCCTGTTTGGGAGAGCTCCAAACTCCAAATCAGATCTGAAACTTATAAACTAAAATAAAGTAAATTAAATTTATATTTTTAGCTTAAAATGTAAACAAGATGATCTATCAAAACACTTTTAATGTACCCATGTTAAATTTTTGAGCTTATTCTGCTTCCACATATTTTGGTACGAGCTATCCCAAACACCCCCACGAGAAGTACACGAAAGTTCTATAGCTGTACCTAGTGTGTGCTGCTAATGGACAGACCAGCACTAGCTGAATCATGCTTATGTTTTGTTGAAGAAACACTAGTACGATCTTACCCGTGCGTTCGTGCTTAACTTGTCCCTTTGGCATGGCTTCAAGTTTGCGGCAGATGATGACGCGCCATCAACCGGTTTCCCTCGGTATTTGTTGCCTAAGATTGATCACGCGGCCGAGCTGAAGTTTTGGCAACACATGCATTACGTTCCTCGGTTGCTTCTCAGGTTCTTGCCTTGTGTCGGCAGATGAGCAATTTATAATGGTTCCGCTGGGGAATTCAGATGCGTCCAGATCAGGAGGGGAAACAGATGCGGAGATATTACGTGTCATTTCATTAAGAGATTAGAAGGGGCTTTTGCATTCTGAATTCCATTATTTACACCCACTTGGAAATTTCAAATTGAAATTAAGCTGCTTGTTTTGTTTCCACCCATGGAGAGTATTTCATTTCCTGGAACTACTAGTATGAAATCTCCTCTCTATTTTTCCAAATGTGATATTTGATACTTCAATAAAATTTCATCCACAAACATAAGACTTGTAGACCTGGTGCTGTTGTTCAGCGCGGCATTGGAGATGAGCTGGGAAGGATCAAGCATGCCTTCGATTAGCCCATGAAATTGAACCCATTCTCGCTTGTTCCATCCAGAGCCAAAATTTTGCCGGGCTAGCACCCATTCTCATTCAATGATTCAAAGCCCACATCCCCTACCCAAGACCAAGAGCATCCGTCGCTTCTTCCAATCTTCTTTGATCAACCTCATGCTCCCAGGACCCGGATGGCCAGATCTCGATCTCTCTCACATGAGATGGTGGGTCACATGGCCGAACAGGGATATCATGGCCGGCCGGCGGCCAGTCTTTCTTTCACACTTCACTGGACCTTTGAACTTCTGTCCTTTTGAAACAGAAAATGTACAGAACTTATGGAGAAATTATTGCGCTCCTTATAGAATTTTAGACGACGTTTGAACAAAGATTAAGGGATTTTGAAGATGAATCCCCGTAAGAAAATTAGACCTCGTTTGGAACGTTAAAATTTTGCCTGATCCATATGGGAATTAAAGTGTTTCTTATAAAATTCCTGTAAAATTTATATGAAATTCCTCCGTTCAAAATGGCCTTAGAATTCATTATGTCCAGCATGGTTTTTTTTTTCTCCCGAGGTATACCCAGTCAATAGGTACTGTCGTACTGGCACCTAGTATTTTCAGTGATTATCAACATTTTCATTGCTAAACCCAATTTAGTATTCGTAGTACAAGCCTTGCTCGCTGGTTTTGGATTGGATGAAGCCTGAATGCGTGATCGACGCATATCATTGAGGTCCCTATTTCGGTCAATGTTTGATGTGACATCACCTGTCCTGTATTTGCCTCTCGAGGGCATCCCTGGCCCACCACATGATCCTGCATTTCTGTTCGATAATAATGCATCAAGCATGTTAAATCTTGTTCACTGACATATTCTATTTGGAGAAAGAATAACAGAAGAAGAAGCAATCATTCAAGTAATCAAGTACAGCACTGAAAGAGTGAGAGGGGTGCAGTGCAGCTGCCGCTAATTAAATCGAGAAAAATATGGCGCATTTTCCCCCTAAGTAGGCATTGTTGTCGCTAAAGGAATCTACTCGCGAAACAACAATTTTTACAATAACTGGGAATAATTCTTTATCCATCGTCTGTTCTTAACTGAAGGAAGTGAAGAAAATAACAGGATCAATCTTAGTCATGTTACAACAAGAAATTCGTTTAGTAGGTGTACGAGTGACTATACTCGAGATTTGGAGAGTAGGATGGATTTTGGAAGCTAGACAGCTAGTACTGCTTTGCTTCGACCGTTGTTTTCTCGATTCTGTAACGTTTTGGAGCGGTGGCAGCTCCCAGCACAGGAGTTCACTGCAGAGCTACCCGAGATTCGTCAGAGTCGACAAGCGAGCCAGCTGCTCCTAGTCAAGTGCAGTAACATCATGCATGGCGTGCGTTCAGATCTGGGAAGAATAGCTAGCTTGGTTGCCTGCAGCAGCGGCAGCAGCCTGCAAGTAGCAGCAGCAGATTAGCGATAATTACCAGCCGTGCCAGAAGAAGAGAAGACTGCACAGCTCGTCAGCTCGCTCTCGTTTGAATGCAGTCAAAACTTTGCTCGATCCCCGGTCATCGCGTGGCTGGCTGCGAGCTGCCACCACACCATGCGATGCGATGCGAGCCCCTGGGTTTTCAGAAAGGTCCAATTTTTCGGCGGAATTTACTGACAGCGCTTTTATCGAAAGACGTACTGTTAGTCTGTAATGCCTAAAAGGCGTAGGTCGTATAAATTAGGGCTGTAGCTAGGTTTGGGGAAGAAACGAGAAATGGTATGACTTGTCCTGTACTCCTCCGGGTTCTGAATATGTGTGTGATTTTAGTTTTTAAATTTTATTTCTTGGTATATGTTATTCTATAATTTTTAAAATAATTTTAATTATTTTTTCTTTATGTACCCTACAATTAATTATTTTCAATATTATTTATTATTATAGAATAGAGTAAGTAACACACACTATCCAAAAGCATCATTTTATTCATGAAGTATGATTTCAAAAGGACCAAAAATATGAAGTTATTGATATGCGCATTTGAATAACTTTCTAGTCCCAAAATCAATTTTCACAAAAGTAAACTCTTTTGTTTTGGTGCTGATAAGGATTTCAAGACTCAATATTCCGAGCCATTTGGTTATGGTTTTGGGCAGCTTTCCCTTTATATATCTTGGCCTACCAATTTATTATAGAAAATAGAGGATCAATAAGTGAAATGGAGTAGAAGAAAGATCTGAAAAACACTTGAGCAGTTGGAAGGCAAGCATTTATACGCTAGAAGGTCGATTAGTACTTTTAAATTCCGTGCTTAATAGCTTACCTATGTTTATGCTATTTTTTGAGATACCACGTGGAGTGCTTGAACAGTTAGACTATTATAGATAAAGATTTTTTTTGGCAAAGTGATAACCATAAAAAATATAGGCTAACTAAGTAGAATATATTATGTCGACCCAAGGATCAAGATGGTATGGGAATTCGAGATCTTGGTATCAAAAATATCTGTTTGCTTAGCAAATAGCTTTTCAAGCTGCTAAATGATAAGGGTGTCTGCAAACTCTTCTTGGAAGAAAATATATGGGAAAGAAGACTTTTTCATGCAGAAAGGAAGTCAGGAAACTCTCATTTTTGGGCTAGCTTAATGAGAGTCAAATATTATTTCTTTTGATTTGGATCTTTTCGACAATGTGATGGATCCCAAATACGATTTTGTCAGAATGTATGGCGTGAGAATAATTAACCCCTTAGTGCACAATACCCTTGACTTTTTAACATTATTCGAAAAAGATATACTACGGCGGCTGAAGTAATGTATTTTATTTCACTTAATGTGTCTTTTCATAGGACCATTACATGACAGAATTTATTAGCCTAGCATAGTTTGTTGCAAAGATTGCTAGTGAGCACTTATCTCTAGAACAGGATACTTTCGATCCATCAGTATGGACAGTTTTCTGTTTAGTCGATGTATACATTCATAGTGCATCAAAATGTCCCGATTACAAACTGACAAATGTAGAAACTTAAAGTGCCATTAAAAATAAAAAATTTCTATGGTACTTACATCGTGGGAATCAACAAAAGATAATGTATGTAAAGGAAATTGAAATGGTAGTAAAAAATGTTATTTTTGTAACAATAAGAAAACTATTCAACACCTCTTTTTTGACTGCCAGATTGCTTATTATACATGACGCGTTATACAAGAGGCTTCTAATCTGCCACCTCCTAGTATCATAACCAATATATTTGGGAACTAGTTATTAGGGTTGGGAAAAGAATTAAGGACTCATGTTTTGGTTAGGGCTGCTACTTTGTGTTGGTCAATTTAGCTATGTCGAAATGTTGTGGTTTTTGATAAGAAAAAAACTCTAATCCATTGCAGATTATCTAAATGTGCACCAACTGGTTGTGATCATAGTCTACGCTTCAATGTCAAGATGCTTGGGAGGTGGTGTTATCAGTATACAAATCGTTTGAGATCGTGGTCAGGGATCTATTCATCAAACATGGGTAGAATTTTAGTAATAGACTGTGCATGAACCGAGGCTTTCATTTTTTATGTTTTTCATGGCTTGTTGCGACTTTTTTTCAGTCTTTGGATATCTTTTTTGATAGTTTTTATGATGTGACATTGTAATAAATGGTTGGTTATGTGCATCTTATGATGTAGAGAACAGGAGATATAACTTTCTATTATCTTAAAAAAAAGGATGATTTAGTTATTTTTATATATATTTTAGTTGAAATACAAAATCATAAAACATCATCTATACGGAACGGAGGGAAATCATGTAGTAGCAGCAGCAGGAGGAGGAGGAAGGATTAAATCGATCGTCTCCTGTTAATGAGCGTTCGTTAAGCCTAGATGAAGCTCTGAAGAAGCGAAATCATGTCAAATCTTAAGTAGTGTTCACTGCAGGCACACGGTCTCTGCAGTCTGTAGGCTTCCTGCCATGCAGGCATGCAGTGTCCCTGAAAGCTAGCACTAGTAGTCAGCTGTGTGAGCTGCTAGCTTTGAACCCATAATTGGACCCTCGCGAGCAGATTTGACTGCCACGGTGCCACCGTAGATATTCCGTCGGTAGCAGCCTACACCACTGGTCACGAACCGCTGTCACTTCGACCACACAAATCTGAATATCTAATGACCAAGTGGAGTAACAGGAGATGCATGCGTCACAAAACGAACCGATGCAGCTGCCACCACCACCACCACCATATGCAGACAACAAGCAACAAACTCTGCACATGCGAACGCTAGCTTGTGTGCGCGATCAGATCGATCCTTGCTAGGCTCGACCGTGAACAGCAACACTAGTCAGTCAGTAGTCCCACTCGACGGTCTTAGCTGGAGAGCTGGACCATCACCTCATAAACAAAAGAACGGCAGCATAATCGTCCTCCCACCCTGGGAGGAGAGAGAGAGATGTAACGCATCTAGCCATCGATCCAGGTTGGTAGGTTCCGGTCAAAGCGTGGCGTGCGTTGGCTTCCATGGCGCTGGACGGAGCGGGCGCAGGCAGCGGCAGAGGCCGGCGATCGAGCGAGCCCGAGTAATGGTCGGTGGCGCTACAGCTAGGACGCATGTGATCTGACGCAAGGTAAGAGAAGGCCAATGCCAATTATCAGGTCGCTGCGTACGCTAATAATCGGATCGGTCGGAGCCAGCCATCTGCCATTATGGCTTTAATTAAGGAAGAGATGGCCACCGAATGGGGTTGATAGCACGCCGTCACTCCGCCGGCCGAAATCGTCTCGTCTCTCCTTCGCTTTGACTGCCAGCCTCTCGCCAGGCCCAGGAGAGTAGGCTCGTCGTAGCTTCGCAGTTTTTCTCGGTTCGGCCGCTGCTGGCTGTGGGCGCCGGATGCCTCGACTGTGCTGGCGGTTGCGCCTGTTGGTAGCTCAATAACTCGAAAAAAAATAATGACCTAAATATACTGTTGGCTGAATTGGCAATCGATCTTTTGCAATAGAAGTCTGTTAGCGTTGGAGTATCCTAGAATTAGTATTAAAGGAAACCAAAAGTGATAAATAAGTATAACATATTCGTTTAAGTGATTATATTAGAAGTGTGAGTGTATACTTTCAGAGCTACAGAAAAGACTTTTTTTTTTGAAGGAAAAGCTACAAAAAGACTTTCTATACACACAGACAAGATATATGTCAAAATAGAAAATAAACATGAAATTGGTTTACGGTTTCACTATTGAAAGTTTCGTGATAACGAAGGGTCACAAATTGGTCGTATTTCTCTTTTTCGCATCCTCCCCGCGCCCTATGTGCTGCTGTCCTCCCATATACATCATTCTCTTCCTTGTTGTCAGGTTGCAGTGTCTCCATCGTATCACCTTAATATGAGGATAAGAGGGCATAGGGCGGAGCACCCACTCATCGGAGGGGCAGCATGCGTCGTGTGGGCATTAGGCGAAGCAACGACACAAATCGGCTCTACTGGTGGCAATAGCAACGACATGCTGGCTTGGGCGGATTCACGTTAGAAGGAGGAGAGGGAGAGGCCAATGAATCTAGAATATGTCCAAAGATGAGAAATTCGATTATTTCTTAAAAAAGTCAACAAATGTACAACTAACCTGAAAATTATAATAAGAAAGTGTACTGATCGTTTCCAAGAGAGAAACGGAACGACATATCATACTAACCAGGAACATAAGCACGGCTTATGCCGTGTGTGTGAGCGGGAAACGATTTTTCTTTTTTTTTAGAAAAAACAGACTGAGATGTATTTTCTATTTTTTTAGGGTCTCTCGGTTTTTTTTGGGAAAATGGAACAAGATGTTTTTTTTAAAATCTTCGTAGGATCTTTTTATCTTTTTTGGGGAAAATGGACCGGAACGGAAAAATAGACAAAGGCGTAGCTCCTAAATCTTCGGAGGATTTTTTTTGTAGTAGCATTCGGACACTCTCTAAGGTCCTGTAACCTCTCAACTTTAATACATAGTATATATTTTCTCGGGAAAGACGGAGAAAGGATCTTCTTTTACCGAATTTAACACTCTATACGTTCAACCGTCAATAATACATGCTTCGAAAAATACTATAGATCGAATTGCAAAAAAAGCCTATAAAGATACAACCGTATACATATTTCTCACTCCGGAAAATAGTAGAAACTGAGTTACGAGGGAAAAAATAGAGAGATAGAATTGTAGAAATATCTCTGTCGATGAATTATTTAAAAAATATTGGAGACCGAGCTGGAAAATCGAGGTGGAAAAATAGTCTAGAGGAAAAAGGGTGAAAAATTATTAGAGATGACAATCTTCTTTTGTCGAGCCTAATACTCTACGCGTTCACCGAGTAGTAATACATGCTTTAAAAAATATCAGAGATTGAGATGGAAAATTGAGCTGGGGAAAAAGTCTAGAGATAGAGCTGCATACAAATCTCTGGTGACGAAAACATTTTTTCCGGGAAAAACGTAGAAAGGACCTAGATGTAAGGAGCAAGGGCCTGTTTGTTACGTTTTTGGACCTGTCCGCTATCCTGAAAAATTAGAAAAGGGTTTGCTTGCGATTTGAATTTAATAGGAGCTTTTTTCTGTAAAATAGCGCACGAGAGACCCAAACGCGAGAAAGGAAAAAATATTTTCCCCTCATAAAAAAACGCGAAGGACCTATTAATTCGTAATCTACAGGGTTCTATCCGTAATTTGAAGAAACGGAGGGTTTTTTTTGCAAATACATGTACGATGACATGTGGCACCGTGGCTATCCAGGAAATTTGTAAGCTTTAATAGGGGGTATGATAACTCTCCAACTGTATCGTATAATATCAATGGTATTACTAAATACTCAAGACATACTGAAATTGACACGAAATTTATGGATAGACCTATATTATATAATAATTACAATCAAGGTGAAACGGTAAAAACCCATTTACATACGGTTCGGATTTACCATTTTTAACCAGGTTCTTACATCCCATAATCTAAATTAAGCACAACTAGCAAAATTGGTGCTCCGACCATTTACGCAGGTTTACCTTATCTAATGGACCTTCCACTAATGACCTACCAGCCACATGACATAGCAAGTGGTCAAGACATACTAAAAATGATCCATGATTTGTGAGTAACATTTCTTCCGGTTGACCATTCTAATCATATTACATCACATGCTAAAAAATGAGCACTACTAGTAAACTGTTGCTCTGACCATTTTCCGCTTGTTTATCTAACTGACACTCACTAATAGCCCACCAACCCTGTGGTACAAGTGCTCAAGATATACTAAAAAAGACCCGAGATTTGAGAGTATTATTTCTTTAGAGTGACTATTTCCAACCAGACTCTAAAAATAGAGGTAATACTACGTCTTACAATAAAAATTAGGCATTATCAGTAAAACTGCTACTCCGATCATTTCTGTAGGTTTATCTGTCAGACTTTCAACTAATGATTCACCAGCCTCATATACACCCGTAGCCAAGGGTTGTTAAATGAATAGTCAATGCACACTAAAAATGATCCAAGATTTACTCAAGACCGGTTACGAGGGGGTAAAGATGGAGCGGTGCCAGTAAAAACCACTGGGCGACCGTTTCCGAAGGTTTATCTATCTAACCCACCTCGCTCTCGTACAGCACAGCTGCAGGGCAGTGGTACTTAACTCCAGTAATCAGCCAGCACACTTGTCACAAAACAAATCCCCATCTGTCCGAACTCCAGAGTGGCATTTCTTTCTGGCATCACCACCTCGCCCGTCCTCCTCCGCAGCCTGACCGGTCAAAAGCACACCTCCATCCCGGCAGAAGCCAAGCTGAGTGGGGAGCAGCAGCTGCAGCTGTAGGTGGAGCTTGCGCGCGCGGCGCCCTCCCACCCGCGCAAACGCTCGCCCCCAACCCATGGAGGCGCAGCAGGCGCCGGAGCCCATGTCGCTGGACGAGCCCCCGCCCGCCGCCGTCGCCGCGGCCCCCGCCGGCAGCGAGAAGGTAACCGCCGTCGTCCAGATCTGGGGCTTGGGTCGGATCTGAGCTACGGTTCGGGCGATC
The DNA here is from genome assembly GCA_036346375.1 of Guadua angustifolia. Lineage (NCBI taxonomy): Eukaryota > Viridiplantae > Streptophyta > Magnoliopsida > Poales > Poaceae > Guadua > Guadua angustifolia. The sequence goes on from CM070500.1 coordinate 79,914,135, forward strand.
TGCTGGTTTCGGTGCTTGTTTGGCTAATGTTGGTTCCCACCTTTTCTGTTGTGGGTGTTTGGAGCTGCAGAAGACGGAGGAGGGAGGAGACGCGCTGACCGGCCACATCATCTCCACCACTATCGGCGGCAAGAACGGCGAGCCGAAGCGGGTGAGCGTCTGGGGTCACGATTTCGCTCTCTCATGCGGGCGTATGGCTGAATGTGCTAGCTTTCGTGCTCTTACAGTGGTTCCTTCGCTCCGTTGTTAGTGGCGTCGTGGTCCAACGTGGTCCTAGTCTCCTGGTTTGATAGGGATTCGTGTTCTTTAGCTAGTGTTTACTTTTTAACTGTGGGTAGTGGCTTTTTGATGAAATTTGGTGGCTTGGTGTTGATTCGTGGAGGAATTGTGGTGCTGCAGCTAATTTTGTGGGTTTGGTTAACCAGAGCGTTTTTTTTTCTTGATTTGGTAATGATTTGGTATCTGATAGCTAAATTATGTGATTATTGCTCAAATCAGTGCGTGGTTTTCTAATACTTTGAAGGCTAACGTGCATTTAGGAAGCCTGCTCTCTTCTAACATTGCTTGTTTTGTGCTCAGTTTTGTTGCTTGTTGAGGATAAGCACTTCTCTTCTAATTTTAGTTGGTTGTATGATAATTTGTGAGTTCTTTTACTGTACACAACATTTAACTTGGACCGTCTATACTTTTCAATCCAATGAGTTAGATTTGTTAGGCTGTGGGCATCTCATGATGCAGTTGCCGAGAGATAATAAAAGCTTCCATTATCATAACAAAAATTATCTTTCTTTGAGGGGGAAAAACTGTAACTACGTGTGATTATCTTTTTTTTATTGTGACATGTGATTATTTGAAGGGCAAAACCCTAATTGAATTAATATCCTCCATTGCTGCACAAGACGAGGATGCGGTAATTAATGGCCGGCATCGCCTGGCTGCAAGATCATGAACGGCTGCACCAAGGGACGACATGGTGTCTTGGTGATGACCTAGTAACTAAGACGAAGCACGCTCTGATACAAAGAATCAAACACGATCGGATTCATCGTTTCCACACACATACGCAGTGTAAATTTTCATGTTAAGTGTTAGTATGGTGAGTAGGTTTGAGGTTCTGGGCGTCGGCTGAGGTGCCGATGCTCTTGTGGTTTGATGAGAGGCTGCGGCGCTGTTTGCTTTTGCTTTAGGAAGGTTAGGGACAATCTGCATTAAAACAATGATACCCTTTGAAAATTAAGGGTATTGTTAATTTTTTAAAAATGATTTAGGTTGAAAAGCCCATAATGCTCTTGAGGAATCAATGGCCAGATTTGATTTCTATACCATCCCGTACTACTGTAAAATTTTTCTAATTTGGGCTCTTGCCAACTCTGACGCACAATATTCAATCTGAGCTAGCTGCTTTTGGTGACCGCATCTTGTACTTGATTACTCATGTGTTGCTTTCATCCTGATTGCAGACGATCAGCTACATGGCAGAGCGAGTTGTAGGAACTGGTTCATTTGGGATTGTCTTCCAGGTACGGTGCTTGATCTTATGATCTGTTTTTTGCTTGTTGTTATGTTGTACATTAGTTGATGTGATGTTTATTGAATTGAATTTGTTTATGCATGTAGGCTAAATGCTTGGAGACGGGGGAGACAGTGGCCATCAAGAAGGTGTTGCAGGACCGGCGTTACAAGAACCGTGAGCTGCAGCTTATGCGCTCGATGGACCACCCCAATGTCATCTCTCTGAAGCACTGCTTCTTCTCGACAACGAGCAGGGATGAGCTGTTCCTGAACCTTGTCATGGAATATGTCCCTGAGACGCTTTATCGTGTGCTCAAACACTACAGCAATGCTAGCCAGCGGATGCCGCTTATCTATGTCAAGCTTTACATGTATCAGGTTCGTTAACCATCATACTAACACTTGTGTGGCTGCCTATATACGCTTTCATTGCTTTGCCAACGATTGTTTTGCACGGTTGCAGCTTTTTAGAGGGCTAGCTTATATTCACACTGTTCCGGGAGTCTGCCACAGGGATGTGAAGCCACAAAATGTTTTGGTATTTGTTATGTGAACAGGATTTTGTTCTTTCTCAGATTTGGTAGTTGGTTTTGAATTGGTCTTCTTGCTTGCCAATACAGGTTGATCCTCTCACTCATCAAGTCAAGCTTTGTGACTTTGGAAGTGCAAAAGTTTTGGTATGTTGATGTGCCCCTTAAGGACTAGTAATTTGTTTCAGTAGTTGTATGCATTTTTGGACTGTTCTAGTGGCTGTCTAGTCGTACGGTTGACATAGCGTCAGTGATTTATGTCATGATGATACATTTATCATCAATATGTTGCTTTTGCTTTTCATGATTGATTTGTGATAGAAATTGAGAGTTGGTCCTGAGCTTTCAAATCATATATTGAAGGTGGTTTAAATATCTTGACCTTGGTTGACAAATTCCTGAAATAACTGTTGGCCTTTCTCTTTAATTTTCTTATTTTCACACTCTGATTTATTTAACCTACCTATTGATTATTTCCTTGTGTTATTCCATCAGGTACCTGGTGAACCCAATATATCATACATATGCTCTCGCTATTATCGTGCTCCGGAGCTCATATTCGGTGCAACTGAATATACAACTTCCATAGACATATGGTCGGCTGGATGTGTTCTTGCAGAGTTACTTCTTGGTCAGGTTGGTTACCCTGTCTGAAGAGTCGCCACCTTTACGAGTATGTTGATTAGGCCATATTGTCAATGGTGTGATTCTGATCATCTTGCATATGGTGTATTTATCAGCCACTGTTTCCAGGAGAGAGCGCAGTTGATCAGCTAGTAGAGATAATCAAGGTACTGCAAAATGTTCCACATGCCTCTTTGTTTTCTTCTGCCATGGATGTTTCTTATGTTCGTGTGGTATCATTGCAGGTTCTTGGTACTCCAACCCGTGAAGAAATACGATGCATGAACCCCAACTATACTGAGTTCAGATTTCCACAGATAAAGGCTCATCCTTGGCACAAGGTAAACCTATGTTCAATCTTATGTTAGATCACCTGCATCATGTCATTTTACTTTCAGGGTATTGTAGTCCACATATTCTTATAGTGTTCTTAATGACCAGCTTCTACAACATCTGTAAATTCTGAATTTAAAATGTGCCTGGAGCTCACTGGTTGTTCTACTTTCCCATTCCCCCAGATTTTCCACAAGAGAATGCCTCCTGAAGCTATAGATCTTGCCTCCCGTCTTCTCCAGTATTCACCGAGTCTACGCTGCACGGCTGTGAGTTTTTTACTTGGCTTCTTTCAGAATGTTTTTAAAGCTATTGGTTGCACTAAGTGTCAGGGTAATGAAAATGGAATGAAGTACAAAGCTAAGTTTGTTTTGTTTCATACGGTCTTTTCTGTGTATACTAACTATACTAGGTTGGGTTGCGTAGCGTTGCAGCATGAAAAAAAATCTAGTTATGCAGCGATGCAGCCGTGAGGGAAAAATCTGGCTGTTTTTTTAAAAAACTGTGTTGTGGGACCTAAACGTCATTTCGTTTTTTCTCGGGTCCAATCTACAAAAAAATCGGCGAAAGGACCTAAACGCGATTTCCAATTCAGCTATAAACCGTGTGTAGGGACCCGGACGTAATTTCGATATTCTAAAAAAACGGCCGAAAGGACCTAAACGCGATTAAAAATAGACGAAAGGACCTAAACGCGATTAAAAATAGGCAAAAGGACCTATACACGATTTTCAATTCAGCTATAAACCGTGTATAAGGACCCGAACGTGATTTCGATATTTCTCGGGGCTATTTTACAAAAAAACCGGTCAAAAGGACCTAAACGCGATTTCCCAGGGACCTAATCGCAATTTCTGGTTTTTCCAGGGGGGCCTCGCCGGGGGGCGACACGTGGCCCCCCTGGGAGGCCGGCAATCCCAGCCGATACTATATATAGTATATGACATGGGTTTGCCTATTGTAGTAGTTCATTTTCAAATGTTTAATTACTGTTCAGTTATTCATAGAGCCATGAGTCATAATGCCGATAACGAATAAAAAAGAGGTGCTTCTGTAGAGGACAGTGGCGGATCTAGGATTTTAAGTTAGGGTATGCCGAGCTAATATTATAATATATAATTCGGTAAAATCCAATGAACAATTCGATAAACAACTATAAATATTATCGAGAACTTCGGTATACGAGTATAAAATAACTAGAAACATGATAATACAAGTATAAATTATAATATAAATAGTTCGAACATTTTAAGTATGAAATATGCATAAAAGAAGTTTACGCACCTACAATAGTTTAAAGAATACAATATTACTTGTCCTTCTTGTCTGGCCTCCGCCTTCTAATAGCCATGAAACTCTTGATTATATCATTTTCATCAATTCGAAAGAAAATATCTCGTTCAATAAACGTTTCTGGAAAAGAGATGCAATATTTCCGAAAAAGAGATGAAGCAGCGACAGCCTTTTTTGCTTCTCGTTTTGCAATATTTCCGGAAAAGAGATGAAGCAGCAGCAGCCTTCATTGCTGCATGTTTCTAGAAAAGAGATGCAATGTCTCCGTTCCTCTTTATAATTCAACAACTCTATAAACAAAAAAAGCAATGCATCAACAAGCAACTCTCTAGTCTCTAGCAAAGTAGCAATTATATTTGTTTCTACTCTATAAATCAACTAGCAGTTTTGCACTCAAATTACATGTAGGATCGATATACACTAATATAGCAATCAGAGGGGGTGAATGATTGTGCGGAAGCTAAAACAAATTTTTATTGATTCTCAAATCACCCCTAAACAAATTATAAAAAACTGCTTCGGTTTCAGAAAAACAGACTGACACATGTTAACTAAAACAGTAATTCCTGAAGATCCAACCGTTGGATTGATATGAAATTTTAACTGTAGAAACTAGATTCAATTTTGAAACTAACCCAACAAGAATTAGCCCAATCGGACATACGGATCTAAAGTTATGACCTTCACAAGCTGACTGTATAAAATAATGACGGTATTATAGACTGTATTAGGCCGAATCTACAGGGTATGCCGTGGCATACCGGGCATACCCTGTAGATCCGCCCCTGGTAGAGGACCTTTGTGGAAGTAGATGGAAGAATGCTTAGCCTCTCAATTTGTAATTAACTTGTGGTCCTTCATGGATGTTATAATTATGATATCCAGTGGTCCAGAACCAAATGTTGATGAGTGTTAGCTGATATAGTGGGTGCAACTTTATATAGTTGCATGTGCTTGCTAGTGCTCCACCTCAAAAAAGTAGATGTTAATGCTCTTGCTATAGCTGGAAAACAACATAATAATTCAAATTAGCAATCTTCCTGTTTTAAATGTACTTATGCATCTGATTTTCTCTATGCAGCTTGATGCGTGTGCACATTCCTTCTTCGATGAGCTACGAGAGCCGAATGCACGCTTGCCAAATGGCCGTACATTCCCTCCTCTGTTCAACTTCAAGCATGAAGTAAGTAAATGATAACACTTTTCAAGCAACAACCATTCATGTTACAGAAAAAAATAGATTTAGTTTGAAGCACATTAACTCTAGTGTACTGACATAGTGACATGCCTCGATGCAATATATATCTGTCCAATAATTAAGGAAGGCTGTGCCATGTTTTTGCTAAGCCTGAAAAGAATCCTAGTAGGCTCTCGATAACGCTGTCATGCTCATCTTCTCCCATTTTTGGTATGCAGCTAGCAAACGCCTCTCCAGACCTCATCCACAGGCTCATACCGGAACATGTCAGGCGGCAAAATGGCCTCCACTTTGTGCATGCTGGGAGCTAGAAGGGCGCCGCAGCTCTAAACTTTTTGTTCGTTTTTTTTCCATGAGCTGCACATATGCAAAGCTTTAGCTTGCACCATCTCTGAAGCCGTTTCCTTGAGTTTGTGGAGTAGAGACCGACCCAGTACAAGAGAAGTACAATTATGTAAATTATCTGACCGTGAAGAAAGTGCCACTGCC